>JAJOOS010000606.1:0-17331 GCA_029582725.1 Solanum chiquidenum | reverse complement strand
AACTAAAACAACTAGTAAACAACAAGGAAAAAGAAAACTATAAAGCTAACACGTTCGAAATTTAAATCAGATGAACAACAAATCAAATCAAACAAAAATGAAACAAAGATTCGACCGTCTAGGCTCATACAACATCGAGCCAACTGCTCTATCCACATAATGCCGAGGAAACTTCAATCAACAAGAATCATATTGCAGCCCGAAAATTTGCAGAAAGGGTAACGCTAACGAAAATACTAAAAAAAAACAAATACATTTAACAGTAGATTCTACACCAAAGCATGGAACATACAACACAACGTTGTAACAGAATACCACAGGAAATGAAGTTACCTTTCTTGGGGCAGCGAATCCGGACGACGAGCTTAACGATGAAGCAACTCCCACCACGAACTTCGAATACGAATGGCAAACTAAGAAAATCCAAGCGGCGATCTTCTCGGAATTTAAATTCAGAGAACTAGATATAAAAAAAAATTGAGGTGTAGAAGTGACTATTGCCAAACTCAAAAACTTCTCTCAAAACCGTTTCAAAATCCAATTTCAAAGAAAACCCCTTTGTAAGTTATTTTTCGTATATGTAAAATCCCAATCTTTTTCTTTTTTTTCTCTTTTTTTTTTTTGATGAAGAAGAAAAGACTATTTATAGATGAAAATAGGGCACGATTTTAGGGGGGAAACGGGAGATATTGGATGAATTTTGAAATTTAAAATTCGAATTCATATACCTTTTTGATGCAACAGTGAAGAGATTGAAAATCCCTGAAAAGGGGGAAAAGGGGACGTGAGGTGATTGTTGACTGGCACCGCTTCTTTTCCGTGATTTGTTGGGATTTTCCGAATTTTCTGGGATTTGCGTGTTACGCTAGAAGAAGAAGAAGAAAACGTACAGGGGTGGCGTATGTATTGCTGCACATATTGTTGTTGTACATTGTGTATGTATTGATGGATATGGGCTGGGTCTTTTGGAATTGAGAATGAGCTGATGAAGAGTTCTTAGTGGACTGGTAATGGGTTTGAGTAATTATATGGGAATAATAAAGTGGGCAGGAAATTGGACCAACTTTGGTCTTAAATCGATCCAACAAGTAGAGCAAAATATTGGTTAGATTTGATTTTGAAAAATAATCAAACAAATTGCAAATTTGGTCAAGACGAATTAATATTAATTAATTAACGAGTTTCTTAATCTTAACGAAATAAAATAACTAATTTAATTATAAACTTATAACTAACAAAAAAATATGTCAACTTAAAGTAAACTAATTTAATAAAATATTCAACTAAAAATAAAATCTTTGAGTTGATTTTCGAATGTTATAAAATATACTAATTATATACAAAATTATGTAAAACATATATATTATTTTAAAATTATAAAAAAAAGTGATGAAAATAACTTGCAAACTCTGTTTACTTTATTTTCTTGAAATTTTTTTTAAATATAATTTTAAATCATTTGAAATTCAAGAAGCTCGATGATTAATTTATATTGTGGAGGGTCAAAATTGGGTGTCAACAGTGTTAATTTATTGTTTTAGACTACGAACAAGTCGTAATTCATAACAAGGGGAAAACTCAAGTTCTTTAGAGTTTTCAAGACTTGATTCGAGGTAGGTGGTGGTTGTGTATTTTCCCCATTTACGCTATATGTGCTTGTTAACTGCGTCGTTAGTAATGCATGTATGATTAGGGAAATCAGAAAGATATATTGTGAATTGAAAGATGTTGTCAGTCACATGCAATGAATGAGTTACATGAATGTACAGTAATTACGTTGTGTTGAAGATTGGGATCGGGTACCACACCGGCACATACTATTGTTGGAATGGTTACCACGCCAGCACACTAACATCTGGAACATGTGTCAAGCCGGTACAAGGGGAACAGGTACCATGCTGGTACACTAACTATGAGATCAAATACGCCGGTATAGTAACAGTTTGTATGCGTGGGTTCGATGAGAGAACCTAGCTAACTTGTTGTGATGTAATGATTCATGTTTATTGTGTATATCAATTCAAGGCAAGGAACGGGAGTCTAGGCTATGTTGTACTTATGTTTGTGACGGTATATTATTTGATTACTACGTTGTGGTTGCTTATGCATATTTCATATACTAAAGTTAGTCGATGATCCTACCAGTACATTGTGGTTGTGTACTGATACTACACTTGCTCTTTCTTTGTTGAGTACAAGGCATATGCAGGCGGCTACTTTGAGATTTTAGTTGTGAGATGCGTGACATTTGAATCTAAGGATGAGCTATCTTCTTCCGAGCTGACATGGATTCTTCCCTACCTTGTTGTTCATCTTTTCGAACATAGACATTTTAGACTTTAAATTTATGTTTTCTAGTTGGGGTTGCATCCCCTTATCCTAGATTTGTGAGATGTTTTAGTACTATGACTTTCAGGTTGTAGGGAGTTCATTTCGCACTTGTTTTATTGACATATTGAGTTTATGAAACTCGATCTTTTGATTGTTTTAAATTGGTTTTTTAGTGTTTCATATCATGACTTTGCTTCCTAAATGGTTTGATGGTTTAAGTTTTGGGTTGGTAGATGGTTCTCCCATCGGAGGGTTGTGTGGATATCACTCACGACGGGTTAAGATTGTGACTAAAAGTCATTTATATCTTAAGGAGATTAATAGAGAAGTACAAGGGGAGGAAGATGGACTTATATATGGTATTCATCGACCTAAAAAATATGTATAATAAAGTCCATGGGGTCTTTGGAGATATTTGGGGACTAGAGGTGTACATGTAACATTAGAGTGATTAAGGACATGCACTATGGAGGCAAGATCCAAATAAAAACGATGAAGAGACCTTAAACACTTTCCAATTGTTATGGAGTTGAACCAAGGATCATCTCTTAATTCATTTTTATTCATCTCGGTGATAGATGAACTGATGCAGAATATCCAAGGGAAGAGTCATGTTATTTGCAGATGGCATAATATCAATTGACGAGAAACACAATCAGTCACTCGAAGGATTTTATCGATCGAAACGCAGCGATGAAGGGCTTACCCCGAGACCTAGCATCGTCGAAGGTCAGGCTTAGGGCACGAGTTCTAAAGTGAATCATAAGGGGTCACATATATAAATCAGGCTTGTGCAAGCAAGGGACACTTTACTTCAAGCGAATAGTGTTGCCTCGCTTTAGCTAGGCCGAGAATACGATTTCTGACATTGAACTTGAAGTTAATGCTAATCTAGAAGTTTAGAGATAAGACCTTAGAGTCTAAATGATTTAGGTTGAAAGGTCTGAGACAGAGTACTTTGAGTGTAATTTAAGTAATATGACTTATGAAGCAGATGTGCAATAGTGCGAGTGAAGATCGATACACAAGTCATCACTATGATAGAAAATTGCAAGTATCTTAGATCAATAATGCAAGAAAATTTAGAGATTGATATTGATTCTATACATTGTATTGATGCGGGATAGATGAAAAAGAGGCTCGTATTAGATGTCTTGTGTGATAAAAATGTACTACCAAGACTTAAATATAAATTTTATAAAGTGATTGTTGTATAAGTTAGTTGTATAAGGCAAAATGTTGTCTGGTTAAGAGAGAAAATAAGGATGTTAAAATGAATGTGTGGGCATACTAGAGAAGGTATAATTAGGAACAAAGAAATTAGGGGCAAGATGGGAGTAACCTCCATGGTGGACAAGATGAGGGAAGTGTGACTGAGATGGTTCAGACATGTTAAAAAGGAGATACCCAGATGCCCCTATGAAGAGGTTTGAGAGGTTGGCCATAGTGGTTTTGAGGAGAGGTAGAGGTTGACCGAAAAAGTATTAAGGAGATGTGATTGGACAAGACATGACATCTATTAGCTTACTAAGAACATAGCCCTGGATAGAAGAAAATAATGGCCCAAGGTTAGGGTAAAATATTATGAGATAGTCGAGCATTGTCTAACTTTTCTTATCAAAATAATTATTATCATTACTTTCCTATTATCTTATTCTTCAATTTTTATTATTACATGTAGTTTTTCTTGCATCATTTATCATATAATTTTTTGTTGCTATCAGTGTTTTAAAAAGTATTTTAGGACAAGTCTCGGAGCGTGAAAATAGTAAAAACGCACTAGGCAATATGAGGGGTAAAAGAATTGCGAGACACAATTCCCATCAGTTTGGACATACACTTAGGCATTGTGTGATCTTCTATTTGAGGCATAAGCCCGCAAATCTTTCTTAATGAAAATTAAAATAGATAAATAAGTCCTTAAATTAAGAGAAAAAGCATCAAATCACTTTTAAACTTGACATCAAAACTTACTTTAACTACACGGGTATTTAAATACCCCACTTAACAACTTTCAAGTGAATTTAGTCTCACCCTAACACTATAATATCAGTCAGTCTCACACTGGAAAGTGCATTACACACGTGCCTGATCAATGCCACGTTAGAGCTACAAAAAAAAAAATATTTGATTTTTTTTTAATTTTCCTTTTGTTATTATTGAAAGACATCTTTTTACACCACAAAATTGTAAAATATCAAACAATGAATCACCCAAAATTCAAAAAAAGTTGCATCAAATTTTTAGTTCTAGTGTAGGCACAAACCTTATTGATGAAAGGTGTGGAACTTGAGGATGTAACTGAAGATGTTATTATTAAAAGGAAGGTGAAATGGTCTGATGGACCCTTATACTTGTATCAGTTTGTATTTTGAACCCTTCTACTTATCCCTTTGTTATCCGAACCCTTAAACTCAATAAAAATGAGATTTTTAAATCCCTCCAATCATGTGTGTAGCTCACTCTCCCTTACATAAATGACATGTCATATCCATGTCATATATATTAATGCCAAGTCATAATTTTCTTCATTACTATTTTTTAATTATTAATAAAAATGTTAAATAAAAGACAAAATCAATAAATTTTCTATTTTACCAAATAAAATAAAATTATTGTTTCTCTCACATTTCCTCCCCCTCCCCTAACCCACAATCACTGTCAAAACTCAAAACCATCTCCATATCCCCTGTTTTTTTCTTCATTTTTTTCACAGAAAAAGGAGGCATCACTTTATTTAATGAAATTAAACAGAAATATAACATCTTTATGAAAATAGATTGGGAGCATTTTTGGGGTCTTCGTAGAAGAAAAAAGAAAAAGAAAAGGGCGTTGACGTCACCGGAGAAAGCCATCGCCGCCGTCGCCATTTTTTGCCGGCGAAATCACATATACTTCCTCTCTCACCCATCTTCATCTCCGCCGCACACCATCACTATTTTTCTTTCCTCCTCCAACCTCCACAAAAAACAACAACCTAAGCCACCGCACCATCAGATCTGGCCGAAAAACCTCTTCACCGCCATGACCGCACCTTCACCCCAGCGAAACAGTTGTGGCGCTTCATCTCCATTTTGTTAACTTCTTACTTGGACAGATGACACCGACCAACGCCTCTTGTCTCTCTCACGCCACTGCGATTCAATGGTCTCCGACGAGCGTTGGTCAGGAGTGAAAATGGCCAAAAAGGAAGGGGTAGTGGGGAAGAAGAAAAGACTTTTTTAATTAATTGTTTTTTTAAAAAAATATTTTTTTAACCTAAAAAAGTTATTCACTCGCCTTAAGGTGCGTGAAGTCACACACTTTCGCCATCAGCCATCTTAAAGACACATAAGTTTGGTCAATGGTCAGAGAAATTTATTAAATTGTGTTTTATTGAGTTTAAGGGTCCAGATGACAAAGGGGTAAGTAGAAGGGTTCAAAATACAAACTGATACAAATATAAGGGTGCATCAGACCATTTCGCCTAAAAGGAATAAGCTTCAATTTTTTACTGTCATTGTTAATGTTGACATCCAATTTTGGAACTCCACAATATATATTAATCATCGAGTTTCTTATATTTCAAACGATTCGAAATATTTGACTTTATAAAATTTAAAATAGTTTTCAAGTTATTTTAAATAGTTTTGTCACATTTTATAATTTTAAAATAATATATGTGTTTTAAATAATTATGTATATAGTATATTTTATGAATATTCAAAAATTGTCTCAAAAGGATTTTAGTTTTAGTTAAATATTTTGTCAACTAATTTTGTTTAAGTAATAGTTTATATTTTAAATTAATTAGTTTATAATTAAGTTAATTATTTTATTTCGTTAAAATTAAGAAACTCATTAATTAATATATATTAATTCGTCTTATTTAATTATTAGTCGAATTAACTAAATGAATTCGATTTGGCTACGTCTTAATTTCGATTGGTTATAGTTGAAATCCATGTAGTCATTTCTAATTGCAATTTTAGCCTCATCTTCAATTCCTTACAAGACCCATTTTGAGCCTTTATTATTCCTTTTCAGCAGCCCATTTAAGCCCCTCCAATGCCCAACCAAACAACAACAATAAACCGACCCAATTCCCTAAATACCCAGCCCACTTTTTCTCAATACTTGCAACAAAAGAATTCCAGCAACAATGCAATATACACCAGCCCACCAAAACCAAACTGACCCCTGCATCATTCTCATTCTTCCTCAATGCAGCAAACAACATACGTACAATCCAAAATTCCCAGCAAATTCCCAACCCAGAAAAATGCGACCCGAGCCCAAAACGTGTGCCCAACGAATTTGTTGTCGTCTTCTTCCTCGCCCCCGACAAACAGTACGCTCGAATTTACTTTAGTAGGCGCCTTGTTCTCAACCTTTGTACGCGAGCAGGCCAGGTGTCACAATCTCGAGCTCCATGTGTCCTCGCCTCAAGATCGAATGGCTCCCATCACTTGTCCGTTACAAATTTATGGCAAATCAGAGAATTTTCGTACTGATTCCAGGATACCCTCTGTTTTCTGGATAGAATTTGATTTCGAAATCCCAGCCTTTACCCAAAATTACCCTCGTCTTCCCCCCCCCCCCAAAAACAACACTAAATTCCTCCTATATAAACTCTTTTTCTTCTTCAGTGGTAAGAGGGATTTTTTTTTTTGGTAGAAAATCCATCAAGAGTTTAGTTTACGAGGGAAAGAAAGATTGAGTAAAAATATAGAAAAGTCTGACTATCATTTTACCTACAAAATATTAGCTTAGGAAAGAATTTGGAATAGTCGAATTTATATCAAAGAAATTCTTGGAAATTTCCTAGTCTAAAGTTCTGAGAAGTTCATTGTTCGGATTTTCCGTTTGGACGCCTCGATTGCTGCCCGAGTCTGGCTTGCGGGATAGGAGTCTCCTTGTAGTGGTGGAATCGTTCCTTGCTCGTTTTGGTCTCAGTCGCTGCCCGAAAAAAGGTAACAAAATCTCCACAGCCTTCTCTTCGTCTTCTTCTATTTCTGATATGTCTCACTAATGTGCTGTTGTGTCACTATTATTTGAACCTGAAAATGGGTAGCTCTAATACGCTATACATTTCGTTCTTGAGCGATTTACTCTTAGTGTTAATTCAAATTTTTGCCGATTTGTAGTCATTGTTGTCGTCTCTCTGCTTCTCTGTCCGAGTTTACCTTGTTCCTTCTTGTATGCCTGCTCGAATGTTGCTGGATCCGTTTGTTTTACTGTCTTCAAGCTTTCTTTTGTTACCAGTTGACACCATATTCGGAATAGTCAAGAAGCTTAGGGGTTGGGTGTTGTTATGGTTGTATGGTTGTGATTTCTTTGTTCTCATCTCGATAGTCTCGATTCTCCGCCTTAAGATGACATTAACTCTAGCATCAATGTTTAAATCTTTCTATTTTCTTAAAGTCATGTGTTGAGTTGGTTTGAACTCGAGCTTATCATTTGTATCTTGTTTTGATTTTTAACGGGAATTTAGCTTGATGTTGTATCATGGTTGATATATTTTCTGCTCCAAAAAATATAATCTTAAATTGGTAGTAAATGTCTTGATTCACTTGTTCTACGTGATGGCATGAGTCTTGGATCATTTTCTTTGAAATAGGATGCAAAATTAGCTAAGGTAGGATATTAATTGATATAAGTTGCTTATGTGTAATCATTTTTTTTTATTATTATTTACTATGGTAATCAGTTAGTCTTGGGGTCAATGACACTTTGAATATATAATGGTTATCTCGTTTCCCTTGTTATGTTGTAGAGTAGTTGTAAATGATAATGGTCTTCTCTTAAGTAATTGGGACTGTTGCTTCTATTTAGTAAGGAACGAGTTTGAGTGTTTCATATGCATAGTAATTTGAACTGCATCGTTTTCTTTTTCACTTGAGATGCTCTGATTAGTGTGGCTTTGGTCCTTAACTTTTGCCATGACTTAAGAAATTGTTGATTCTCTTGAAGACATTTATATACGTTATTAAATGCTTGTCAAAGCTACTGTTGGGATTGGTAAAAAATGTGAGCATAATTCATATAATTTTACATGCGTCATTATGTTAAATTATTATTCGGATTATGTAGCTATGTGTTTTAAATTGATGTTAACCATCTTTGGAGAGAATTCTGCTAACGTATTTCTTATTTTTCTATGTTGCACGTGAAATTTGCCCGAGTTCACCATGAACTCCCTTTTCCTTGCATTTTGAGAAAGCCGTAAAGGCTTACATTCCTTTATCGAGTCAACCGGCCGTTAAAAATCGACGAACAGGTCTCGAAGGTGAAAAAATGTGAAAGAGGAGGAGAATTAAAAAAAAATGGGCTAGAGAAGCCCCCTCCGAATTCCAGAAATTGTATTTGTTATTGGGCCTAAGCCCACTTATATGCTTATTATATTGTTAGAATTTAGGACAGGTGGCGAGAATTGAGCCTTTTGGTCCAAAACGAAATTAGGCCCAAGTGTTGGTCCAGGCGAACAGAAAAACCAAACTTGGGCCCGAGTTTCTTTCCCTCTTCATTTTTATTATGTTTGTTTACTTGTTAATATTTGTTGTTAATCTTAAGGTTGAAAATATTCAAATCCCCGAACGACACCCATTTTGAATTAATTACTTAACTAAATCAGTCATCTCTTACTTAACTTAAAAAATAAATAAATAAGTTTACAAAATACTCTACTTAGATAATATTTCATATTTCTATTCTTCTCCCTTAAAATGGTCTTAACTAACAAAATAGTTTAAATTTTGCAAGTCAAGTTAAGTTAAATTATTTTAGCCAAATAAATTAATTGTTGGATAACCGCGTATTAGCGGGCATTTCGGGTGCTTTCAAACCCTTTCCGAAATGCTAATAAGAACCCCGAACCCCCTCTAAGTTTTCAATTGATTTCCTGTTTTAGTCTTTTGAAAACAACAGTTTTCTTGATTTTTCTTTAAAATTAAGTGGCGACTCTTAAACCAGTCTTAAATGACATTTTTTAAATAAAACAGTTAAAAAAGATTAGCTTCATTTTTAATTTTAACTCTCATTGTTGAAGAAAATTAGCTTCAATTAGGGATAACAACAATAAATTTAATGATTTTTATGTATCTTTAGTTTATATAAGAAAAATTAAAAATTAAAAGAAAAAAAAGAGATGAGGATGAAGGTGCAAACAAAGATGGGAGAAGGGGTGGTAGGAGAAGGGAAAATGACGTTGGGTTGGGGGTTTTGAAGAAGAAGAAAAAGTGTCTGAGTATATTAGGGGAGGAGCGGATGAAGAAGGAGAAGTTGGAGTGGGGTATTTTGAAGAAGGAAAAAAGGGGTGGGGGTTTCAAAGAGGAAATTTCGAGCCCCCGCCCCTTTTTTCCTTCTTCAAAATAACCCACCAACCCACCCCACCCCATTTCTCCATCTTCGACCTCCCCCAACCCCTCCCCAACACACCCACACACTTTTTCTCCTTCTCCAAAGTCCCCACCCAAATGTTGTTTCTCTTTCTCCTACCACCCCTCCTCTCCCCTTTTCTGCACCACCATTCTCATCTCGTTTTTTTCTTTAATTTTTTATGTATAAACTGAAGATACATCAAAATTATTGAACTTTATCATTATTATCCTCAAATTAAAGTTAATTTCCTTCAACAATGGCAATAAATATTAAAATCAAAGCTAATATTTTTTCAACAATGACAATACAAAATTGAAAGTAATTTTTTTTAATAACGACATCTTCGGTTATATCCTCAAGTTCTACAGCTTTGATCAACAAGATTTGTGCCTACATTAAAACTAAAAGATATTTTGATGCAAATTTCTTGAATTTTGAGTGATTCATTATTTGATGTTTTATAACTGTGGGGCAAGAAAATGTCTTTCAATAATAACTAAAAAAAATTAAATATATTTTTTTACGTGGCGTTGATGTGATACTGATGTAGCGCTGAAGAGGCTGTGTGTAAAGCACTTTCCCGTGTGAGACTGGTATTGTAGTGTTAAGATGAAATTAAAATTCACTTGAAGGTTGTTAAGAGGTGATATCTAAATGCTCATTTAGTTAAAATGCTAAAGTAAGTTTTGCTGTAAAGTTCAGGGTGATTTGATGTATATAAAATTCAACTTGTTATTAAATTTTATGAAGTTAAAAAGTTTAAAAAACTATTTTTTATTTATTCTTAGCCCTGATATTTATTCGTTTTCTTGTCTTTCACAAGATAAAGGGGAAAATGTTCCTATGAAAACTAATGCAAAAACACATTTTTTTTAATCATTTGCTATAGTTTGATGTTTCTGATTTTAAGTTCGTTCTTCACTTGTCTTTTATTTTTCAAGTTAATTATTAAATTTCTACTTAATTTTTTTAAAAAAAAAGTTTGATTAGTTTTTCTAGATGAGTATTTTGATTATCTCTTTAGTCAATTACTGCTTTTGATTAACATTTTAAGATGGAAGTAGTTCTATGTATATTTTTACTTTATTTATATTTTCTTTTCAATATTTTTTATGTGATTTTATCTTTCTTTTTAATTTTTTTTAATTATATTAGTTTATGAAATATTAAAAATTAGGTAAAATGCATCGCCTTGAGTCTCTGCGTCTTTTTAAAACACTTGGTTGCTAACGTTCTTTTCTTCCAACTATATTCCTTTATCATACCTTCTTTGAAATGATTTACTTGATCTAAGAGTCTATCGGAAACCACCTCTCTATTTCACAAGGTAGGAATAAAATCTGTTTACACACTACTGTTCTTATGATCTTGTTTTTGTATATGTAAGAAATTTCCCCAACTGCCTACTTACAGAATGGGCTTGAAAGTGTTGATTTGCTCCTCAGAATGACTTAAGGACCTTATCTAACACTAATTTGTGGGAAAGCAATAACCTCATTTTATACTAAAGGACAGGAAGTTGAGGCAATCACTTTGAGCTCTATTCCTTGGATTGTTCTTGCTTCAAATTTCAACATCAATATTCAAGATATACAGGGAAAGCAATGAACTAGAAAGATGAAGCATTTTTGAAGAAAACGGGTCACGAAAATCTATCATAAACACTAGAAATTAAATAGGATGGTACTGAATAAATCTTGGTGAATCGAACACTTTGACTAACTAGTTAACCTGTCAAAGATAAAAATGATAATGATAATAATAATGCATATGATGTTGAACATACCTACCAAATCCTTTTTGCAGGTGTCTAGAATCCAGAATCTATCTGTTTGGTATGGCTGAAGTCATTTTTCTCACGCTCTATTTGAACATGCAACTAGAATTTACCAAATCAGATTCTATTTGTGCTTGCATTGCTATGGTCTAATTGGCGATGTGATTGACTACCTAATCTCCTTATATTGTACAAGTAACAAACTTCTCAAATGTCATTATATCAAAGAACTTTAAAAATGAATAGTCATTCAACCTAGTATTCTGACTTTCATAGGAAATGCATCAACATCTATAAGGTCTTCAAGATTTAGCAATTCAAAGGTGGAACTATCCAAAGCAAACAAGGCACTTCATGATCATGGATTCACATATTTCTAATTTTCATTATCTTCTACTTTCCCTTGCATTTTTTTTATGACAAGGGCAGCCACACCCCACTCCTGTGCAATAGCTCGCAAATCACACAGACATTCTTGTTAGATATTAGCTAATTTTCTATTTTCAATGAAGGATAGACATAAAAAAAAAGTAGCAAATTTCTCACTTGTGACAACTATGTAAAAGTGGTGTCACAACACGTAGTTTTAGTTCTTTATCAGAAAGATACTAAGCAGATCTCATCAAAATCATAAGCACTTTCCAGTCATCAAGGCAAGCAACGTATACAGAAAGATGAAACAAGAAATTTATAGTGGTACCAATAACAAATGGATAACTATTATCATTACTTTTCTATTATCTTAATTCTTCATTTTTTATTACTACATGCAGTTTTTCTTGCATCATTTATCATATAATTTGTTGTTGCTATCAGTGTTTTAAAAAGTATTTTAGGGCAAGTCTCGGAGCGTGAAAATAGTAAAAACGCACTGGGTAATATGTGGGTTAAAAGAATTGCGAGACACAAGTCCCATCAGTTTGGACATACACTTGGGCATTGTGTGATCTTCTATTTGAGGCATAGCTCGAAAAATCTTTCTTAATGAAAATTAAGATAGATAAACAAGTCTTTAAATTAAGAGAAAAAGCATCAAATCACCTTTAAACTTGATATCAAAATTTACTTTAACTACACATATATTTTAATACCCCAGTTAACAACTTCCAAGTAATTTTGTCTCACCCTAACACTATAATATCAGTCACTGGAAAGTGCATTACATACGTGCTTCATCAATGCCACGTTAGAGCTACATAAAAAATATATTTGAATTTATTTTTTAATTTTCCTTTTGTTATTATTGAAAGACATCTTTTTTACACCACAAAATTATAAAATATCAAACAATGAACCACCCAAAATTCAAAAAAGTTGCATCAAATTTTTAGTTCTAGTGTAGGCACAAACCTTATTGATGAAAGGTGTGGAACTTGAGGGTATAAATGAAAATGTTATTATTAAAAGGAATAAACTTCAATTTTTGATTCTCATTGTTAAAAAAAATAGCTTCATTTTAAATTTTAACTGCCATTGTTGAAGAAAATAAACTTCAATTAAGGGACAATAACAATAAATTTAATGATTTTTATGAATCGTTAGTTTATATAAGCAAAATGAAAAGAAAAAAAAAAAAGAGATGAGGATGAAGGTGCAGACAAAGATGGGAGAAGGGATGGCAGGAGAAGGAAAAACGATGTTGGGTTGGGGGTTTTGAAGAAGAAGAAAAAGTGTCCGAGTATATTGGGGGAGGGGCGGATGAAGAAAGAGAAGTTGGAGTGGGGTATTTTGAAGAAGGAAAAAAATTGGGGCGGGGGGTGGTTTCAAAGAGGAAACTTCGAGCTCCCACCCCTTTTTTCCTTCTTCAAAATAACCCACTCAACACACCCACACACTTTTTCTCCTTCTCCAAAGTCCCCACCCCAATGTTGTTTTTCTTTCTCCTACCACCCCTCCTCCCCTCTTTTTCTGCACCATCATCTTCATCTCTTTTTTTTCTTTAATTTTTTTAAAAATATAAACTGAAGATACATCGAAATTATTGAATTTTATCATTATTGTCTTCAAATTGAAGTTAATTTCCTTTAGCAATGACAGTAAATATTAAAATCAAAACTAATTTCTTTCAATAATGACAATCAAAAATTGAAAGTAATTTCTTTTAATAACGACATCTTTAGTTATATCCTCAAGCTCCACACATTTCATCAACAAGGTTTGTGCCTACAGTAAGACTAAAAAAAAATTTAATACAAATTTCTTGAATTTTGAGTGATTCGTTATTTGATGTTTTATACTTGTGGTGCAAAAATATGTCTTTCAATAATAAACAAAATAAATAAATATAATATTTTATGTGGCATTGATGTGACACTGATGTGGCGCTGAAGAGGCGTGTGTGTAATGCACTTCCTAGTGTGAGACATGTATTGTAGTGTTAGGGTGGAATTAAATTCACTTGAAAGTTGTTAAGAGGGGTATCTAAATGTCTACGTAGTTAAAGTGCTAAAGTAATTTTTGTTGTAAAATTCATGAATGATTTGATGTATACAAAATTCAACTTGTTATTAAATTTTAAGAAATTAAAAAATTTAAACGTCCAAATATTTTTTTTGTTCTTAGCCCTGATTTTTATTCTCTCTTCATCTTTCACAGGATAAAAAGGGAAAATGGTCCTTATGCAATCTAAAGCAAAAATGCATTGTTCTTTATCATTTGCTATAGTTTGATGTTTCTGATTGTAAGTTCGGTCTTCACTTGTCTTTTATTTTTCAAGTTAATTATTAAATTTATACACAATTTTTAATAAAGCTTGATTAGTTTTTATAGATGAGTATTCAGCATTCTGATTATCTCTTTAATCAATTACTGGTTTTGATTAACATTTTAAGATGAAGTAGTTCTACATACATTTTCACTTTATTTATATTTTCTTTTTAATATTGTTTTATGTGATTTTATCTTTCTTTTTAAATTATTAAAAATTAAGGAATTTACGCCTCAAATCGCCTTGCTTCCGTGCCTTTTTAAAACACAGATGGCTAACGTTCTTTTCTTCCTACTGTATTCCTTTTTCATACCTTCTTTGAAATAATTTACTTGAACTAAGAGTCTATGAGAAACCACCTCTCTATTTTCTCTATTTTCACAAGGTAGGAATAAAGTCCGAGTATACAACACCGCTACTATAGATAAATATGATCCTATTTTTGTTTATGTAAGAAATTTCCCCAACTACTACTTATTGAATGGGCTTGAAAGTGTTGATTTGCTCCTCAGAATGACATAATCAGATAACTCTCAAGGACCTTATCTAACACAAATTTGTGAGAAAAGCAATAACCTCATTTTATACTTAAGGACAGGAAGTTGAGGCAATCACTTTGAGGTCTATTCCTTGAATTGTTCTTGCTACAAAGTTTAAGATCAATATTCAAGAAATACAGGGAAAGCAATGAACTACAAACCGAGTTGACATAGGATGGATCAAAATCTGATGCCTCCCAGAAGCATTTGTGAAGAAAATGGGTCATGAAAATCTATCATAAACACTGGAAATTGAATAGTATGGTATAGAATATATCTTGGTGAATCAAGAACAACTAACTAGTTAACCTGTCAAAAATGATAATAATAATGATAATGCATATGATGTTGAACATACCTACCAAATCCTTTTTACAGGTGTCTAGAATCCAGAGTCTATCTGGTTGGTACGGTTGAAGTCATTTTCCTCACGCTCTTCTTGAATTTGCAACTATAATTTACCAAATCAGATCCTATTTGTGCTTGCATTGCTATGGTCTAATTGGCGATGTGATTGACTACCTAATCTCCTTATGATGTACAAGTAACAAACTTCTCTAATGTCATTGTATCAGAGAACTTTACAAATGAATAGTCATACAACCTAGTATTCTGACTTTCATAGGAAATGTATCAACATCAATAAGGTCTTCTAGATTTAGCAATTCACATTCAAAGGTGGAACTATCCAAAGCAAACAGGCACTTCATGATCATGGATTGACATACTGCTTCATTATCTTCTACTTTCCCTTGCATTTTTTTATGACAAGGAAAACCACTACCACTCCCCCGCTCATGTCCAATAGCTCGCAAATCACACAGGCATTCTTGTTAGATATTAGCTAATTTTCTATTTTCAATGAAGGATGGACATATAAAAAAAAACAGCACATTCCTCTCTTGTGACAACCAAGTAAAAGTGGTGGTACAACACACAGTTTCACTTCTTTATCAGAAAGATACTAAGCAGATCTCATCAAAACTATGAGCACTTGCCAGTTTCCAGTCATCAAGGCAAGCAACATATACAAAAAGATGAAACAAGAAATTTATAGTGGTACCAATAACAAATGGATAATTACAGCAGAACAACAAAGAAGCCCAAAGTGTGCACCGTTTCAAGCTAGAAATAGCTTCATTTTGCTACTATTACTTCTTATTAAACAACATAATAGATAGATAGATAGGAAACAAACAAACATTTTATCACACAGTAAAAATAAAAACGGATATCAAAACTAAGGAACAACTTTGTAAGCTTTCACCTTATCAATCCAGGAAATGAAGGCTTTTTGTGAGTTCCGGAATCCCAAGAAACCGTGCTCCTTGCTTTTGTTCATAGTATCCAAAGGGCAATCTCCAGAAAGCATAAGATCAGCAAACCACCAAACTCCAACCTCCTCCAATTTAGTAGGCACCAACCCATTCTCCTTCACAATCTCATCCCAAACCGAGCCTTTGTCTTTCATCATCTCTACCAATGTGCATCTCTTCCCTTCATCAAACTCCGCAGCTTCCACTCCAAATTGCTCAGCCAAAACCTTCCAGAAATGCTTCCACTTGAAAACATCCCCATTGCTCACATTAAACGCCTCATTCTTGGCATACGGATCCACTGCAGCCCATATCTGATGCTCAGCAATCAAATCCGCATCTGAGCAATCCGAGTATCCATCCCACGCTCCTTCAACACCAGGAAACTTCAATGGCAACCCTTCATGTTTACATATAGCTGCATAAACACAGAGTGTTCCAACAATATTCATCAAACTATAAGGAGAAAACCCAAATATCGTCCCCGGCCGATGAACTGACCATGTCAATCCTTCCTTCTTCTCCACCTCCTTAAACAAAATATCCTCAAGAACATAATAGAAATTGGGCGCATCTAATCTGGGTAAATCCTCATGAAATGGAGAATCATGGCTTACTTTTCCATACAATTCAAACGGACCCAAATAATGTTTTCGACCCGTTTGCAAACAGATATGACGCAAGTTAGGACAATTAGGGATAATAACATTAAGAACATTCCTAAACATTTTTCCATTGATTTCACAATTTTCAACCTCTTTGGATCTATTAGCCCAAGTGACATAGAAAACATGGGTTACATCAGTGAGAACAGATAGTTTAGATTGGGTATCCTCCGGATTTGATATGTCACACTGGACATACTCAATTGGATGATCGGCGTTCCACGACGGTCTAGCCCGTCGTGCAACGCCGTAGACCTTCCATGGACCACCGGGAGTGTCAGCGAGAGGAAGGATCTCGGCGAGGCTATTACCAACGATGCCGGTGACTCCGATAATTAGAGCAACACTTTCATACTTTGGTGGTGCTTCATCTTCTTCGAATTTTTTCTGTTGAATTAAATTAGATTAGATTAAATTTAAACTACAAACCTGAACTACTTTTCAATTAATTCAGTATTCATTTCGATTGAAAATAGTAGAGAGAGGAATTAATTACCTTGGCAGCACCAATAGCTCCAGCCCACCACCAGCTCATGTTGGAATTTCAATTTTGCAGAAGAATATTTAGAAGAGAAGGAAAGTTGGAGAAGGTATAAATGATGATGGTCAATCAGTCACAACAGGCTAGCATATGCAT
>JAJOOS010000605.1:0-46960 GCA_029582725.1 Solanum chiquidenum | reverse complement strand
ATATTTTTTAAAAACAAACTTAATTTTTTTTTTTTTGGGGGGGGGGGCTGGTAGGTGGGTGGGGGGCTAGGTAAGGGGTGAGTGAGTGGTGGGGGGTTCAGGGTAGGGGTGAAAAAAATGAAAATTTGAAGTTGAAAATATTTTTTTAAAACAAACTTAAATTTTTTTTTGGGGGTGGGAGGGCTGGTATATGGGTGGGTGGGTGGGGGGCTGGGTAGGGGGTGGGTGGTCGGGGGTCGAGGGTAGGTGTGAAAAAATGAAATTTTGAAGTTGAAAATATTTTTTAAAAACAAACTTCATTTTTTTTTTTGGGGGTGGGGGTGGGGGCTGGTAGGTGAGTGGGTGGGTGCGGGGGTCAAGTGTAGGGGTGAAAAAATAAAATTTTGAAGTTGAAAATAATTTTTAAAAACAAACTCTATTTTTTTTTGGGTGGGGGGTGGGTGGTCGAAGATCGGGATGAAAAATAAAAAATTTGAAGTTGAAAATATTTTTTTAAAACAAAAAAAATTGTAATTTGAAGTTGGAATAGAGTTTTGGAAAATGTTTTCCTTAAGTTTTGAAGGGAAGTCATTTTCCTTAAATTTGAGGAAAATGAGTTGATTTGGAAAACATTTTCCAAAACATTTAACCCAACCAAACATGCCTTGTGATCTCTTTTCACATGCCTCCTGTCTAACACACCTTCCGGCATAGAGGAATATGGACTGGACAAGTGAAACACAGGTGGATGATTGATGACATATGGGACCTCATGACACTTCTTCAACTGGGAGACGTGAAATGTATGATGAATTAGGACATCAGTTGGCAAAAGTAATTTATAGGCAACAATTCCAACTTTAACAGCAATAGGATAGGGACCAAAATACTTAGCAGCCAACTTGTTAAAGGGTCTAACAACAACTGAAACTTGCCTATAAGGTTGCAGGTTAAGGTAAACCCAATCTCCTACCTCGAAACATCTATTAGACCTATGTCGATCAGCCAAGTCTTTCATTCTTTATTGGGCTCTCTGAATATGAAACTTCAAAAGATGAATGATTGCTTCTCTAGCAACCAATGATCTATCTACCATGTCAGATGAAAACTCACATGGTAAGTAAGCAAGGTGAATGAGGGGTTTCTGACCATATAAAACTTCATAAGGAGTGCATTTGATAGCAGTGTGATAAGTAGTATTATACCACCACTCAGCAAGCGGTAAATAACTTGACCAATCCGTAGGGCTATCAGAACAGAAACATCGCAGATAAGTTTCCAATGTCCTATTCAAAACCTCCGTTTGTCCATCTGTTTGAGGATGATAAGCAGTACTCCTTTGTAACTGAACCCCTTGTAATGTAAACAATTCTTGCCAGAATTTACTAAGGAACACATGATCTCTATCACTTGTCAATGTAGCTGGCATGCCATGAAGTTTAAAAACATTGTCCAAGAAGCACTGTGCTACGGACTGAGCAGTATAAGGATGTTGTAGGCTCATGAAATGGCCATATTTTCTCAACCTATCAACCACCACCAAGATAACATTCTTGCCATTAGACTTAGGTAAGCCCTTAATGAAGTCAAAACACACATCAGTCCATACTCCATCTGGAATAGGCAAAGGCTGCAGTAAGCCTGAATAGGCAGAAACATCATACTTGTGCCTCTGACAGACATCACATTTGTTGATGAAGTCCCTCACATCCTGACTTAGAGACTTCCAATAAAATAGAGATTGTATCCTCTCAATGATAGCATCCATGCCAGAATGTCCGCTCTGTATAGTAGAATGCCACAATGAAATAATTGTCTTTCTCAAGTGGGAATTGGCTCCAACTACCAATCTACTCTTCCACCTAAGCTGAGCATTACACCAAGTAAAAGACTTGAAAGGTTGAACTTGTAGTTTAGTAATCAGAGTCTGCAAAGATGCATCAGTTAACCAAGTTCCCTTGATCTGCTCATATAGAGAATCATTAGGTGTCAATAAGGAGATAGCTAATAACTCAGCATCAGGCTTCCTAGATAAGGCATCAACAACTTTGTTATCTATACCCTTCTTATATTCAATTGAGAAGTCGAAAGCCATTAGTTTGGAAATACCAGCCACCTGAAAGTTAGTGTGGAAGTTTTGTTCCAACAAGTGCTTCAAAGCTTTTTGATTAGTCATGACAATGAAGGGCCTTCCTATCAAACAATGGGACCATTTAGTGACAGCAAATATAAGAGCCATTAGTTCCCTATCATAGACAGACATGGCTTGGTGTCTAGGAGCAAGTGACCTACTAATATAAGCATAGATTGTGGCCTTGCTGCATTAGCACAGCACCAATTCCCTTCCCACTTGCATAAGTTTCCACCACAAAAGGTTTAGAGTAATCAGGCAAAGCTAATACTGGGGCAGAAATCAAGGCTTGCTTCAGTTCCTCAAATGTTGTTGTAGCATGCTCAGTCCAAGTATATCCATCCTTCTTGAGTAACTCATGCAATGGCTTACAAATGGATCCAAATCCTTGTATAAACCTTCTGTAGTATCCAGCAAAAGCCACGTTAGATTTTTGCACATTGAACCTGTTTGCACCTTCCTACCATCAGCAACACTGCTTAATTGGGCCATAATAGTAGTGGACTGACATCTTAACCTCTTGGCTACTTCTTGATCAATGAAATTTTGTGTGCTCCCAGTATCAATTAAAACCTACAAGGGTTTCTTTTCATGATAGCTAGTCACTCTAACAGTCTGATAACCTGTCACTCCTATGAAAGCTTGTAAGGATATGGTCATGAATTCATCAACTTCCTCATTGTCTTCCTGTATTTGGTCTTTCACTACCTCTTCTTGAACCAACTCATCATCTTCTCTTTCCACTAGAAAAAAATTGTTTATTGGACCTACACTTGTGACCAACCACATATTTATCATCACAGAAAAAACAAAGGCCCTTAGCCCTTTTCTCATCCATCTCAGCAGCAGTCAGCCTCCTTCCCAACCCATTACCAATGAATCTGTTAGGTTTAGCAACTTGTGAATCAACTGGTTTCCTATATGTGGAATTTGGTGTAAATGGTTTTTGAGAGAAAGGTGGTTTAACATGAGTAGGAGTAGGTAGAATTGGTCCCTGTACTGGTCTGACCATAAGTTTCAAACCTCACGTCTTAGTTTGTGCATCAAAAACATCCTCTTATAACCTAGCAAGTTTATAGGCATGTAGTAGTATTCTTGGTGACTGCATCCTAATAGATTTGTTTAGTTCTGGCTTTAGCCCACCCAAAAAATAGCTGATAGTATCAAACTCATTTGACAGATTCACTCATGTTAATAATCTATCAAACTCAGCTTGGTATTCCTTCACACTGCCTGTTTGAGTCAGATTATTCAAAGGCTTCATAGAATCCTCAAACTCTTCCCCAAATCTTTCATTCAAAGCCAAGATATACTCTGTCCATGAAGGATCACCTACACAACTTCTAGACCTCATATACGACCTATGCCAAGCAATTGCCTCCCCTTCTAGGTAAATTGAAGCTACTTGTACCCTCTGGTCGAATGCAACCTCATCCATAGCAAAGAATTGGTCCACCTTATACAACCACGTTCTTAAATCTTGACCAGAAAATCTAGGGAATTCTAATCTAGAAAATCGAGTGAAGAGATTACCAGAATTGCTGTGATTTTCCTTGTGTCTGATTTCATGCTGTGATTCAACTGAATAGGCCCTATCCGTTAAAGATTCTGCTCTCTCCAGTTCATTTTATTTGCCCTTAATTCCCAGTCGTCCAATGGTTTCCTTGATCTCATACAAAAAAAATCTGTTTGTGAATTCCTATCGTTCATGCTAGTCATTCCTTCCATCAATTTCGTCAACTGATCTTGGATCTGGGCTAATCGATCATCCATCTCTTCCATTGATTTATCTTGATTCTTACTTCTGGTCACCGTCATGCCAAAGATCACTAGCTCTGATACGAATTAATGCATAATGGCAGTCAATTAAACATCAACTAAGAAGAACAATTCTAGGAGCTTTGAACTCGAAGAACTGAGATACTAATTCAGAGCTTGCAGCTAAGATATTAGAAAGAGAATTTTAGAAGAAGGAGAAATGTATTATAATTCAATGCTTTCAACTACAATCCTTTACATTGTATATATGGATATATTCCACAACTAAAATTCAACTGCTACACTGGTTGTTATAACAGAATAACAAAATTGTAACTAACTAATGAATCCCTCCACTAACTGACTTGTAATATAACTTGTAATATCTGTAGACTTGCATCAGTGGCTGATGAATCTATGGAAGGAATTTCCACCATTTTTTTGTTCTTCAAAAATGTTCACCACCTCTTTCGCCACTGCCTCAGGTGTTTCTGTTGAAAATGAGCAACTTGTTTCTTCAGAATTTCCGGTGATAATGTCAGCCGAAGATCACAAACGATCAATGTGGTAATGTTTTGCTTCCCGTCGAACGAATTGGCAGATTAACGCAAGGGTTTAGATGGAAGGCTTAGGTGATACCATGATTTGCTTTAACACTTTGTTTGCACCTGTTGTTTCTTATTATATAATGTTAAAATAACTAGTATTATGTTTGAACATACCAAATAAAAACAATCAATAAATAGCCAAATCGGTTAGTCCCCTCTGCATTAATGAATATTATTTTATCTTCCTTGTCTTGATTCTCAGCATTGAAATCTGAGATTTATCTATGTTTATCAAATTCTTTAGGTAGCTCTGAAAAGTTGCTCACATTTATTGGGATATGTTGATCCAAAGTAATGTTTGCTAGTTTATTTGCCCATGAAAACATGATTAATTATACACTGTGAATCCCTCATGTGTTGCTTTATTTCCATTTGGTTTATGATCTTTCAAGGTATCTTTCATTCCTTCAAAATAATATTTCTCAGACTGAGCGAGTGTTATGCCCCAAAATAGGGAGGCAAAACTGGCACTCGATAACCTAATTGATCAAGTTAGCCACTGAAGGCAAAAAGATCAGGCAGCACAACATCTGAAATGTCAAGCCTAGACCATGAAGGTCATGACATGTATGACAATAACCCATACAACCAATGGTAGACAAGCCAAAAAAAATAAAGATGCACTAGCTAGCCGATGAGGTCGCAACTGAAGACATACCTACATACACATACATATATGTACAGGTCAAATCTATAAGCTGGAGATTGAAACTTACAAAAGAAAACTCAGAATACTGTGGCCATAATAGCCTCTACGAGTGACATAAGCACTATCAAAATAAGGCCCCAACTATACCCAAACTGTACAACAAAAGTAAACATCCTTTGATAATCCTAGGATAAGATGGAACTTACCAACTCATAGTTGAACCTGAATCTTAGCATGTGGGTCGATCAAAATCCCTGCCTAAACCTACTCGCACGAAACAGAAAGCAGCGTCCCTTGGCAATGGGACGTCACTACGAATAAAAATATACTGGTATGTAAAATGGAAAGTAAAATCATAAGTACCTATTGTAAAAGGGTAATAGAGATACCACTGAAACTGAAACTCAAATAATCTCCATGGCTGACATTTGGCCTCCTACTATTTAAATATGCATGGTATGCTTGTATAATCGTATATCGTGAATACATACATATATATATATGCAAATGTATGACATACCCAACCAAATGCTACCAATGGTGGTGCTTCCTGGTAGTTAACCAACATCATATTCGCGAACTTGTGGCCATAGGTGTCTCATACGTATAAATATAGGCAATAGGCATCATACCTTCTGATTATAGCTCGGGAGTAGAATCCATAGCATGTCATGCCATGGATTTATAACACATATATGTTATCGTTGTCATGTTGCAAATCTTGGCCCGTTTATGAACTCTTATTCTCATAACCCCGTAATCACTTTCGTATGACATGTAACCATTGTCACACCCCGAAGCTACCCCAAGGGCGCGGACATGAGACCTAGGATCACGAGTGACCCCAAGCTAACCCTGCTGGCATAACATAAGCATACTATGATAACTGAAATAAGTTAATTCTGTGTGGAAGCTTAAAACATGACATAAGAGAAATCTGATGGGGAATACCCATCCTAAATCTGAATGTATAATCTCAGAGTTTAATGACAAATGAAATATCAAATTCTAAGCTAAAACTAAATCTAACTATGTCTGAAATAAAGTCTCCATCTGACTAAAGACTGAAAGTAGAAAGATAATCATGTAAATCGTCCTCGAAGAATGAAGAATCACCACTAATGCTGTTGAACTGAAGATCGGGGACCGATCTATGCATGATCTGGATGCTGAAGACATGAACCTACATCACGAGAAGATGTAGCAGAGTATGCGTCAGTACTTTAAAGGTACTGAACATGCACCATAAAATAAAGGTGAACAATATACATAACTGAACAAAGCATATAACTGATCAATGATATAAGATGAGCATGATACTATACTGAAAACACTGAACATGAACTAATTGAATGTAATGACTAAGTTTATACATGCTAAAACTGAATATTTAACTGTATTTAATAACCTGGTCACTACACTAGAACCTGACAGTGGGAGCTACTAATAACCGACATAAAACCACATGAACTAAATATGGAGTCCGATGTATACG
This sequence comes from Solanum chiquidenum, assembly GCA_029582725.1. Classification (NCBI taxonomy): domain Eukaryota; kingdom Viridiplantae; phylum Streptophyta; class Magnoliopsida; order Solanales; family Solanaceae; genus Solanum; species Solanum chiquidenum. The sequence continues at coordinate 40,340 of JAJOOS010000605.1, read as the reverse complement.
CCCCATCGAGAGGACCCAATATACCCTGCCAGAGGTATAGAGGCATAATTGGCGTGATCACTAAAATGTAATACCTACAGAGGGGACTTATAAACCAATGGGGGCACGTAGTTCTAGGACTGTGAGGGTGACTGACCCTAGTCCAACTCGGTATTAAGTCTACTCCAAACTGATTATGTAAATAGCACATTATGACTGAATTTCTGAATTTCTATAATACTCGATAGCTCAAAAATACTGACATGCTAACTGAAAATGCAACATTAATGTACTGATAATGAAACATTTGTAAATGGAGCATGTATAAGTGAATAAACTGACCTAGCATGTGTAATTCATGAACTAAACGAATCTACAGAACTAGGGTTCTGAATTTCATGCAAGAACTTAAGCAACGACAAGATAATCTAATTGGATCATTCTAACAGCTAAAACCCAACAATTTCTAACATTCAAGAAACCCTAGATCTAGATAATATCAAGGGAATCAAGATTCTGACTGAAATCTAGGGATCTAATGGGCGAAAGGAACCCACTAACGAAATCCCACATACCTAGTGACAAATTCCACGGAGAAATCTTTTGATTTTTTGGATGAAACTGATGAAAACCTGTTGCGTTCTTGGATTAGTTCTTGGTCGACTATTTCTCCTTCTTTTCGTTCAACTTGATGATTTTTTTTGGAGAATGAGTTGACTTGGGTAAAGTCTAATTAAGTTACTAGGCTAAAACTGACCAAAACTACATAATTTAGGAATCTAACGCATAGGGAAAAAACCAAATGACCCCTGACTTAAAAGTTATCGGGGCAAACCGACGGACTGATCGATGGTCCATCGATGGACCCATGGTCTGTCTTGTCAATCGTCGACTGGCTTCAGAGACTGGAAGTCTGGGGTCTCGATCCACGAACCAAGACCACGGCCCGTGGTCTGACTTATGATCTGTGGGTCCAGCCGTGAGTCGACCCTTAGATATTTTTCTAGGCTTTTCTAGAAAGGGGTTACCGGTGGTGAACCACAGACCACCAGGAAGGACCGTGGGTCACCCTATGGTTCGTGGGTGGTGCCTGTCGGAGGCACCTGCAACTTCTGAAAAATCTATATTTTGGTAGTTCTAGCATACGGGGTGTTACATTATCTCCCCCTTGGAAACATTCGTCCTTGAATGAAGACTAAACTAGCTTAAATGGAGGAAAGAGCTGCAAACCCTACCACTAAGTACTGGAAACCAAAATTTGACTGAACTAAGTTCCAAGAACATGCAAATATGCTACAAATGCATGTATAACTGAAGGAACAAGTTACTAAAACTGATTTTACGCATGAATGACTGAAAGACTGGAGAGGAACTATTACCTCAAGCTGGAATGGAATCAGAAGGAAAGAGATGAGGATACTTTGCCTTCATGGCTGCTTTTGCCTCCCAAGTAGCTCCCTCTACGGACTGACTCTTCCACAAAACCTTAACTGAAGCGACATCTTTGTTTCTCAACCTTCGAACCTGACAATCAAGAATCTCAACTAGCACATCATCATAAGTGAGGCTATCTTTCACAACCACACTCTCTAAAGGTACTATGGATGTTGAATCACCCACACACTTCTTCAACAATGAAATGAGAAAGACTGGATGGACTGCTGCTTGTTCTGCTTGCAACTCTAACTCATAAGCCACTTTACCAATTCTTTTCAAGATCTTGTAAGGGCCTACATATCTAGGACTGAGCTTCCCTTTCTTGCCAAACCTCATCACCCCCTTCATATGTGACACTTTCAGGAAAACTCAATCATCAATTTGGAACTCCAAGTCCCTTCTCCTTACGTCTGCATAGGACTTCTGGAGACTCTGGGCTATCTTAAGTCTATCTCTGATGAGCTGCACTTTTTCCATAGCATCATGAACTGAATCTGGCCCTATCAAGGCTGCTTCACCTACTTCAAACCAACCAACTGGGATCTGCATCTACGCCCATATAATGCCTAATAAGGGGCCATCTGAATGTTGGAATGGTAACTATTATTGTAGACAAACTCTATAAGAGGAAGGTGATCATCCCAACTATTCTTGAAGTCGATCACACAATATCTCAACATGTCCTCTAAGGTATGAATGGTACGCTCTGCCTGACCATCCGTCTGTGGATGAAATGTTGTGCTAAGATTAACCTGAGTACCAAGACCTTTCTGAAATGACTTCCAGAAATGAGAGGTAAACTAAGGACCTCTATCTGAGATGATAGACAAAGGAACCACATGCAACATGACTATCTCATTAATGTAAATCTTGGCGTAGTCCTCCGCCGAATCTGTACTCTTGACAGCCAAAAAGCAAGTAGACTTAGTAACTCTGTCAACTATCACCCAAATGGAGTCATGCTGTTTGCGAGTAGGAGGTAAACCTGTAATGAAGTCCATGTTGATCACTTCACACTTCCAAGTAGGAATGTTGATATCTTGATTCATACCCCCTAGTTTCTGATGTTCTACCTTCACTTGTTGACAATTGGGGAACTTAGCCACAAAATCTGCTATATCCCTATTCATGCCATTCCACTAAAAGACTTCCCGCAGATCACGGTACATCTTGGTGGCACTTGGATGAATAGAATACCTAGAGTTATTCTGCAAGAATATGTTGTCTCAACTCACCCACCTTAGGAACACATAAACGACCCTGATAGTGAAGCACACCATCTCCCCCTTTGGAGAAAACCTCAACCCTCTGTTGATGGACTGCACCCTTTAGTTGAAGCAATATAGGATCACTGTCTTGCTTGTCCTTAACCTCCGCTACCAATGAAGATTCTAACCCATTTTGAACTGTTACACCACCATCTGATATGTTCATAAAGCGAACTCCCAAGCGAGCAAGCATGTGGACATACTTTGCTAGTTCTTTTCTTTCTTCTTCAACATGTGCTACACTACCCATAGATAGTATGATAAGAGCATATGTTACTACATTGGTCTTACGAGGATGGTAATGCACACTCATATCCTAATCCTTGAGGAACTCAAGCCATCTCATCTAGCGAAGATTCAACTCTTTCTGGGTGAACACATACTGAAGGCTCTTATGGTTAGTGAACACATCTATGTGAACACCATACAAGTAATGTCTCCAAATCTTAAGTGCGAACACCACTGTTGCAAGCTCGAGGTCATGAGTCGGATAATTTTTCTCAAGCACCTTAAGCTATTTAGAAGCATAAGTTATAACCTTACCTCGCTGCATTAACACACAACCTAGGTCGTCTCTAGATGCATCACAATAGATCACATAACCATCTGAACCCTCTGGTAGAGTCAAAACAAGAGTTGTAGTCAACCTAGTTTTCAATTCTGCGAATCTCTTCTCATAATCATCTAACCACTGAAACTTAACATTTTTTTGGTCAACTTAGTCAATGGAGAAACTATGGATGAAAATACTTCCACGAACCTTCTGTAGTAACCAGCCAAACCCAAGAAACTTCTGATATCTATAGGAGAGGTAGGTCCATTGTTTCATTGCTTATATTTTCTGAGAATCCACTCGGATCCCTTCTCTAGATACAATATGCCCAAGGAAAGCAACAGATTGCAACCAAAACTCACACTTGCTAAACTTAGCAAATAACTGGTGATCTTTTAGAGTTTGCAGAACAACTCTCAAATGAGTCGCATGTTCTTCCTCATTCCTAGAGTAAATAAGGATATCATCAATAAAGACGATAACGAACAAGTCCAAATACTGCTTGAACACCCTGTTCATCAAATCGATGAAAGTTGCAGGAGCATTGGTTAGTCCGAAAGACATAACTACAAATTCATAATGACCATACCGAGTTCTAAAGGCTATTTTTGGGATGTCACTATCTCTGACTCTGAGCTGATGATAACCGGATCTGAGGTCTATCTTCGAGAAATGACTAGCACCCTGAAGTTGGTCAAACAAGTCATCAATCCTGGGGATAGGGTACTTTTTCTTGATTGTGCCTTTGTTCAACTGCCGATAGTAAATGCACATCCTAATAGAACCATGTTTCTTTTTTATGAACAACACTGGTGGACCCCATGGAGAAACACTAGGTCTGATGAAGCCCTTATCTAGAAGGTCTTTCAACCGCTCTTTCAATTCCTTAAGCTTAGCTGGAGTCATTTTGTAAGGAGGAATAGAAATGGGTTAGGTATCTGGAAGGATATCAATTCCAAATTTGATTTCCCTTTCAGGAGGAACTCCGGGAAGATCTTCTAGAGACACTTTTGGGAACTTATTTACTACTGGTACTGACTCAAGAGTTGGGGTTTCGGAGCTTGAATCCTTAACCCAAACTAGATGGTAGATATACCCCTTGGAAATCATATTTCTGGCCTTAAGGTAAGAAATGAATTGACCCATATGCGCTAAGCTACTACCCTTCCATTGTAAGATTGGTTAATCTGGAAACGAATGATCATAGTTCTACAATCGATTGAGGCATAACAGAAATATAATCAATCCATGCCTAGAATGATATCGAAGTCTACCATTTCTAACTCTACAAGATTTACTGAGGTAACTTTTTGAGAGACTGTGACGGGGCAATTTTTGTATACCCGGCTAGCTATAACTGGGTCACCAACTGGAGTAGAGACTGAGAAGGGTTTTAAGAGAGTTTCTGGACTAACATCGAATTTGACTGCTATATAATGATTTACAAAGGAAAGAGTAACCCCTAGATCTAACAAAGCATAAATGTTTAAGTTAAAGACTCGTAACGTACCAATGACCACATCAGGAGAATCTTTATGATCCTGGCGAGCCTCAAGAGCATACAACTTGTTTTGGAGCTGAACGCCACCTATACCAGATGGGTTACCCTGCTGAGTCAGGCGACCTGTTGGTGCTGCTGAAGTCGTAGACTGAGCTCTACCATTATTACCTCCTTGACCCTGTTTGGAAGAAGGACAATCTCTCAACATGTGACCAGTCTGAACACACCCAAAACATCCTTCCTTTCCTGCAAGACACTCGCCTGGATGGTTCTTACCACACTTAGGACAAGTTGGGTAGGTCCTAGTACCCGAAACACTCCCCTGAGACTTAGACCATGATGCCCTACCTTTCTGATCCTTTCAAAACCTGGAGGATAGAGCACTAGATGATGAAGGTGTTGGGGCTGAAGACTCTTGTTGAACTTGCGAGCGATTTCCACAACCTGATTTCTGTTGAGAATACTCATAGTTACCTGTCCTAGCCTTTTTGTTTTCCTTAGCCTGTTCCCTAAGCTTATCTCCCTCAACCTGCTGAGCATGAGTCACGAGCCTAGAGATGATCATATTTTCCAGCAACATAGCATTTCTACACTCTATTTTCACTAAGTCGGATACCCCATACATAAACTTGTTCATTTGAGCCCTGGAATCGGCAACTATGTGAGGAGCATACCTGGAGAGTTGAGTGAACGATAGTCCGTATTCTTGGAATGACATGCTACCTTGCCTAAAATTCATGAACTCATGAGATTTTGCCTCTCTCAACTCTCGTGGGAAGAACCTTTCCAGAAAAGTCTCATTGAAACACTCCCAAGTGATATGAGCCGCATCCGTACCCCTGTTTTCCTTCCACTGAGTAAGCCAAATGTGAGCCATATCCTTAAGTTGGTAAGATGCCAACTCAACCATATCATTACCCGTCACTTGCATCACTCCAAAGATCTTCTTAACCTCATCTATGAAGTTTTAGGGATCTTCTCCAACTTGCAGCCCTAAAAACATAGGCGGATTCATCTTAAAAAAATCACAAACTCTAGCTACAACTGACCCAATAGTAGTGTTAGTAGGAACTGGGGCCTGCTTATTGTTTTGGTTAGTCACACTCTGAGCCAAAAGTTGGATAGTGTTTTGAAACTTTGCATTCGAAACTTTCTGATATGGGACTAGAGGAGTTGCGTTAGCGTTGTAGGAATTCCTTCCAAAAGCTCTAAGAGGAGGCATGATCAGAAATGCATAATGACGAGTTAGAAGGTAGATCATACCCACACACGCTAAGAATAGCAATAAAGTGAAGTTTTCCTAAAACACTTTGTAGCCTCCCTCTCATTAGATGTGGTGCACTTCACACCCATGCAAATGACCCTACTTAGTGCGGCTTTTCAGACATCCAAGGATACTTAAACCTAATGCTTTGATACCAAGTTTGTCACGCCCCGAAGCTACCCCCAGGGCGCAGACATGGGACCTAGGATCATGAGTGACCATAAGCTAACCCTGTTGGCATAACATAAGCATACTATGATAACTGAAATAAGATAATTCTGTGCGGAAGCTTAAAACATGACATAAGAGAAAATTGATGGGGAATACCCGTTCTAAATCTGAATGTATAATCTGAGAATTTAATGACAAATAAAATATCAAACTCCAAGATAAAACTGAACCTAACTGTCTGAAATAAAGCCTCTATCTGACTAGAGATGCTGGGACATTCCCAAGCAAAATCTAGCAAAACTGAAACTAAAGACTGAAAGTAGAAAGATAATCATGCCAATCATCCTCGAAGAATGAGGAATCACCACTGATGTTGCTGAACTGAAAATCGGGGATCGATCTATGCGTGATCTGGATGCTGAGGGCCTGAACCTACATCATGAGAAGATGTAGCGCAGAGTATGCATCAGTACTTGAAAGGTATTGAGCATGCAAGATAAAATAAAGCTGAATAATATACATAACTTGACAAAGCATATAACTGAGCAATGATATAAGATGAGCATGATACTATACTAAAAACACTGAAGATGAACTAACTGAATGCAATGACCAAGTTTATACATGCTGAAACTGAATATTGAATTGTATCTGATAACCTGGTCATTACACTAGAATCTGACTGTGGGAGTTACTAAACCGACATAAAACCACATGATCTAAATGTGGAGTCCAATGTATACGCCCCATCGAGAGGACCTAATATACCCTGCCAGAGGTATAGAGGCATGACTGGTGTGATCAGTAAAATGCAATGCCCACAGAGGGGACTTATAAACCAACGGAGGCACGTAGTTCTAGGACTGTGAGGGTGTCTGACCCTAGTCCAACTCGGTATTAAGTCTACTCCCAACTGATTATGTAAATAGCATATTATGACTGAATTTATGTAATACTGGATAGCTGTAAATACTGACATGCTAACTGAAAATGCAACATTAATGTACTGATAATGAAACGTTTGTAATTGGAGCATGTATAACTGAATAAACTGACCTAGCATGTGTAATTCATGAACTAAACGAATCTACACACCTAGGGTTCTGAATTTCACGCAAAAACTTAAGCAACAACATGATAATCTGATTTGGATCATTCTAACAACTAAAACCCAACAATTTCTAACATTCAAGAAACTCTAGGTCTAGATAATATCAAGGGATCAAGATTCTGACTGAAATCTAGGGACCTAATCGGCGAAAGGAACCCACTAGTGAAATCCCACATACTTGGTGATGAATTACACGGAGAAATCTTTCGATTTTGGGGCTGAAAATGATGAAAACCTACTGCGTTCTTGGACTAGGGCTTGGTCGACTCTTTCTCTTTCTTTTCGTTCAACTTGATGATTTTTTTGGAGAATGAGTTGACTTGGGTAAATTCAAATTAAGTTACTGTTACGACCCAGGGTTACCCCCTAGATGCAACACGACATACTTGACCCCGAGGAGTCTCATACAAGCCCTTAGCATACATAAACATAAGAAAGTAGAAATGACGCAGAATTTAAAATTTTACAATCGAAGTCTTTTTCATAAAACCGAAAAGAATCTAGACATTGTCTCATAATCCATCTACTACAATAGAATGTCAATAGGGACACATCCCTTTACAATCGAAAGTCTCAAAAGTAGAATATAAGAAAGTAACTAGAAGTGAATGACATCTTGTCCTCGAACCATGAGGACTCACCTTGGAGATAAGCAATCCAAGCCTTAGTACACTTCACCTAGCCGGAACCTACACTTATCAAAAATGTAGAAGAAATAGGGGTTAGCACAAATATGTACTAAGTATTGAAGGATGCATAAAAAAATCCTTGAAATATGATAAAAAGGACAATTTATTTGAAAAACATGCATTTGTCAAGTTTGAGAACCACTTATGCATTTTAATGTAAAACACAAGTCATAGCATATTCATCACATAAATCCTCATAACATAGTAGAACCATTACCTTAGAAACCCTAAGGTATACTTGTGCAATGTATGGTTGGCATCCCATAATACCAACCATACTAAGTACTCCTTTGAAGCCATCTTAGTCATACATATCATCTTTAGACCTCATCATAGTCAATAGTCATAGATAAGGAAATAGTCATGTACATTACTTAAACATAAGGAAAGTCATTCATAGCAACAATCCATTCAACATACATGCATACATTCATGTCTTAACATAGCATAAAGAACCATCATATAACCCTTTTTCCAAGTCTACTTGTGCAATGTAAAAGTGAAGTCTCATACCACCACTCCTACTAAGTAAAGCTCATCAAGAAGTCATAAGTATAGTTTGTGTTATATTCATTTTCTTGTCATGTAGCGAAAATAGCCTTAACCGGCATACACCATGTGAGCTACATGGAATCCGGTATCATGTAACCCCATATCGAAAGAAGGTGTCCTAATTGCCTAAGGTAGAACTAAATGTATAGCTTTTAGGTGGATCCATTAGCTAAAGACCTATGTGGGCACATAGTTATGGGATAGGGAGATTGCTTCTAGAAACCAAACCTATTGTATTGGGGGAGGAGTTTCCATCTCGTGAGAATAATTTAGATGACCCGGCATATTGTATTGACGGGAGGGCCTCTACCTCATTTTCCATATCCACTCTGTGCTAAGCATTATTTCCCAAATTATACATAATTAGTCTTAAATTGCATTTACATGTGTGAAGGAATATCTTGCCCTTCATTCAATACAACTCATAAAATAGCTCATAGATTCAATTAGGTGAGAATAGACTTTCAACCTTAGAATCATCATTAACATGTGAGTAAACCTTTCACATCATGTTCATAGTGTTTCATGAGAATAGCCTTTCAATCAACACAACAACATTATAATCATCCTAGACAATTCATACATAGTAATGTGTAGGGGTAAAGGGGAGAATAATCTTTCAACAATACCACAATTTACACAATAGTCATAGGATCTTCACTTTCTAAGTGAATCATAAGTTTATACAGAACTTTCATCAACATGTACAAACCTTCATAATTTACCCTTCAAGGATCATGAATCATATCTCACAATCACACCTATAAATACTACACTAGGCATGGATAAAACAAGATTCAATAACTACAATACCATAGACACAATTCATAGTATTCATCTTGCATCAATACACCCATCACAATTCATGAAATTGGGGTCATAGGGAAATTCATGGGTTCATGGAGGACTTTATTATAAAATCACCATAAAACAACAATTCCATCATAATGTAAGACAATTAACTCATTGAAATCATTTTTAGGAAGAACCCATGACATAGATTAAAAACCCTAGATTTTGAAGAATCTAGTAATTTGAAATAGAGAGTTTTAGGGCTTCATGGAAGAAAACTTTCCAAGAATCAAGACACCCATACATTGATTATAGATTTCCTCACAAATTGGAGTTGAGAAGGTGAATTCTTGAGCCCTAATCTTCAAGTTCTTGCTCTTCTTCAATGGATGATTTCTAGTGAGAGAAATACTGTGAGGGAGAGGATTTTGGGAATTATTTGGGTGTTGTGAATTAATGACTAAAATTGGGTGAATTTGACTTAAAAACAACGTATATAGTACCCCTAAAAATACCCAAAACGACCTCACTTTGATAGGACTTCAAAGGAAATGACTTGACTAACCCTCATTTAAGTGGCCACGTCAGGGACCACGAGCCACCTTCACGAGTCATGGTGTGGACCACAACCCGTGGTCCTACCCGTGAAGGTGAGGCAGTGGCTAAGGTTTTGGTGCTCGAGGCTCCCTCGCCCAAGGCATCTTCACGGTCCCCTCATGAGCCGTGGTCACACTCGTGAAGGGTGAGGCAGTAGCTAGGCTACTTGATTCCCCAAACCACCATGTCTAAGTCATCTTCATGAAGGGCTCCACGAGTCGTGGTCAAGACCATGAGTCGTGGTCCCTTCCGTGAAGTTAAGGCAGTGGCTAGGATTTTTGAAGGCTACTCTCCTTTGGCCAAGGCAACTCCACGAGGCCTCCCACGAGTCGTGGTGATGGCCGTGGAAGCTGAGGCAGTGTTCTCAAGTTTGGGGCAGCCTTGGCCTTTGGCCTTGGCTTGCCCCTTTTGCTTGGCACTTGCCCCTTAGGCCTTGACTCTTAAAACCCTCATACTTGACGTTCATCCTCATGTTTAGGCTCTAGTTTACCCTATCATTTTTCGGAGTGTTACAGTTACTACTAGGCTAAAACTGACCAAAACTACGTAGTTTAAGGGTCCAATGCATAGGGAAAAGTCCAAACGATCCCTGATTTACAAGCTATCGGAGCCAACAGACGAACTGATCGACGGTTCGTCGACGGACCCACGGTTCATCCTGTCAACCGTCGACTGGCTTCAGAGACTGGAAGTCTGGGGTCTCGATCCACGGACCAGGACCAAGACCTGTGATCTGACCTACTGTCCGTGGGTTCGGCCGTGGGTCGACCCTTAGACATTTTTTTGGGTTTTTCTAGAAAGGGGTTACATGTGGTGAACCACGGATCACCAGGACGGACCCATGGGTGGTGCCCGTCGGTGGCACCTGCAACTTCTAAAAACTTGCATTTTGATAGTTCTAGCATACGGGGTATTACAACCATCTCATGGAACCTCATATGTTCTTCCGAATAAGCTTGAAAACTTAACTCGGCTTTTAGAGAGATAACCTAAGATGTTCATAACAAGTTTAAGGTGATTTACATAGTTACTATACTTGGTTCTTAGATAATTTATAAAAGAAGTATTTCAAAAATCAAGTGTTCTAATAGTTTAAACATTTAAGTTATAATTGAGAGTGTTGAAAATAATGAGTTACTTTAAAGATTTTTCATAATAAACTTCAGTGGGGAAAGAGGGTTGGTTGAAAATAATAAGGGTCTCTCGTAATATTTTTAACTGAAAGAGGGCTGGTTGAAAATAATAAGGGTCTCGTAATATTTTTAACACACACCATTGAAGGAAGAATAAGAATTCATACATGTGGACTTATAATCAACGAAATGAATAAAATGACATGTAGATGTCTAATACCCTATGTATCCGAACAAGTGGAATATCAAAATACTAGAATTATGTAAATAATTCAGCTGAGATCCCAAAGTCTTTCATAGAAGGTCTTTCGAGCAAGAGAATAGAAAAATATCACATTTGACATTTTAGGAATTTCCCAGGAGTCGTGCTAAAATGAGGGACAAAACTTAGCCTTAACATACATTTCCAATGAACGCTCGAATGCCCGCATTTCTTCACGAAAGTTGCTCCTTACGTCCTAAGCTTCGCAAACACTATATATACACAACTTGTACACACCTATAAACAATTCATAATTGAGCTTAAATCGGCAGATTTTCCATATGGCCCCAACTTGACGAAACGTCCGTAGAACTTCGTAAAAACAATCATAAAAGAGTTCCCAGGTGATTACCTTATTAAACCAAGTGTAAACATTGAAGAAACAACAATAACTACCAATTTATATCTTCAAAAACTAGCTCCAAACGCAACTAATAGAAGGGGAAAATAATTGCCACATGTAGAGATAACGTTTCTAGGCACGGGGGCAACCTTTAATGGTAGAAATCGCTAAAAACTAACCTTCATCATGCAATAACTTCATTAGAACCTTCACTTCAGCTTTCTTTTTTGGTTAGGAAGTGAAAAGAAATGTTTTATGGGTTAAAACATCGAGTAACCCGACATACCATATATTTTATCCGACCCGATTCGCAACCCGAATTTTGCATATATATATAAAATATCATTGACTATGAGTAATTTTTTAACAAGAAATCGTAAGGATACCAATACAGTATATATATACTGATTTGGTATCAGTTAAGCAAAATTAATTGTCTTAAGGATACCAATACAATATATGATACTGATTTAGTATCAGTTAAACAAAAATTATCAGCATTAATGAATGGGGATATTGAATGTAATTTATTTATTTTGAAAGAAGGGGTATTTCTTGAATTATGTTGGATTAGGATATAAACATGTAATTATTTTGAATTTTATAGTGCATTGATATAGTTTTTCTAAAATATAAGTCCAAAAAAAAACATACATTGAGGATGCAAAATGCAAATTAGTCTAAATAAGCTCTAAAGGCCAAATTTATTAATTTATTTATTGTGATTTGATGAATAGCAATCTAAAGGTGAGGGCGGGAGAGGAGAAAGAGAGATTGGCATCGAAAAATGGCAGGAAAGGAGGAAGAGAGAGTCCAAATTCGGGCTTCTCTTAAAGCTCAGAGTTGCTTCAATAATTATCCGAAATGGAAAGAAAAGGTAAAAATTTAGTTGTACAAATTTTGTCTCATTGATGAATTAAATGTTTGATTAAAGTGGAGTTTGTAGCTCAGAGAAAATTGTTACACAAGAGTCAGAGAAGATCGAAGCCGACTTCTTTGGAAATTAAGGTTCGCCAACAACCAACCACATAAGGTGATTTCTCTTTCATATTATTAGAACTACTATTAGGTCCTAAGGATACTATGACATGATATAATTGCATTATACAGCGCTTGTGTATTGTCTCGAAAGACCTTTTGTACAATCTCTTTGGATCTATGCATATTTAGCAACAAAAAATAAAAATAGGATACAATAAAAGCAATAGATCCTTATTGGTAATAGATATCAACTAGTTAAGATGAAGGCTTATTCATGATACTTTTTGGTTTCCCACCTGGTGTCTAGAGCCCACATTAGAGCTCCGACTAAATCCGATTCGAGACCTCTGGTTAAGGATGAAGCACTTCCACCAGTGCACCACAACCCATGTTGGTGCTTATTCATGATACTATGCATATAGTAGGGCCCAATGTTACCACTTATCAGGAGTAATTTTAGTTTCTTTAGAGATTTGTATCTCACTTGGAAATGTAGAGAACCTCTAATGTTAGGAAATCTAAAAGTAAAGAATATTTTATTCTATTTTTTTTTTAAAGATATTGGAATGAGACGATTCCAGATAGAGTGAAATAAATAGTCAGGATTCATATGCTAAACCACTTAGCTTGAGATTGAGAAAAAGATGGCTTTTCCCCGGATGAAATGAAAATTAGATTCATGTAACAGGAGAAAGATTTCCCATTCCTTAGCCGGAAAGATATGTGGCCATGAAAGAGGGATTAAGTGGAACAAAATTGACTGGGTGGTAGAGTCGTGGGGAATAGCTGTTGTTGTGTAGCGCTTGCATATGTGTACCTATGGAATATCTCATGCAACTGCTCAACATTCTTTTTGTTATATCATCCCTCTTTTTTCCCTATGCTATTTGCTAGCTCCTATCTTCTTGATCAAGGCCTCTTGTAAAGTATTTACTATTTACTATCAAACAATTGAGTGAAGAGGAGAAAGACCCAGCTAAGTGGAATGTGATGGCTGATCCATGTGTAACAAAATGTGTTTTGTTTCAATAAAACTTTACGTACAAAGTGGTTATATTGATTTGACCCGTTGAATGGCCACCGATATGAAAACTGCTGCAACCTTGTTGTTAATGTTTGTCCCTACGTTGTTGTCTTGGAAAAATAATTGGAACAACACTTGAGTTTGTTGTATGTCACTCAACAACAAATAATTTGTAAGTTCTCTCGAGGTGATTTTCCTTCGTACTGATAAGTATAGGCTTGGAGGACGACTATCTTTGAGGGTACTTTTGTCTATCATACTATATGTCTAGTTTGTGTAAGCTCATTGTGGTAAACTGAAAATTTTCTCTTCTCTAGTATGTCTCTTGGTGTCTAGGGGTATCAGAAGACCTTAGCTGAGACAGATATTTTCCAGTGACATGACTCTTCATGAGTTCATTGCATCTGAAATTTATTTTATCCCTACAATTTCTGCTCCTTTTTATGTATATCCAATGGAACCCTATGATTGGACTCCTATTTGTCACATGTTTGTCATTATTAATCAGCTTTTCCCTTAAAAATAAAAGTTCCCTTTGAAAATCTGTACTCTTTCAAAAGCTTGGTGTGTTGTCGGTTCTGAATGTGGTAATCAGTTTGCCTCCCAAGTCCCAACTTATCCCACTTTGTGTCTCCAAGAAAAGGTAATTAGTTTGTTCCTTGAACTTATATTAGACTATGTTGTCGCAGGATCTCGTCAAGTCATCTCTAGAGGGCATAGTTTCTGATGAAATACAGAAATTTAAGCACTCATATCAGAGTGAGACTTTTGATAATTCTAAATTCTCCCTCGCACTGGATGATGCTATATGGCAATATGATGGCCTTCATGAAGCTTATCAAGGTGATTGTGAGGAAATGCTGCTCGAAATGCAGAGGATTTTCTATGAAGATCTCAGGATGGAAGAAACAAAAGGTGAACGTCTTTTCCATATCATCTGGAATTTGGTGCTCCACCTTGTTGATGGATTTTAGAGACCTTAGTTTTTCTGAATAGACATAGCCTACTGTATATGAACTCAGGGAAAAAAAAATCTTTATTGAGGAGCTCAAAGACACTCATTTGTCCAAAGTTAGAAGGTGACAGAAAGTCTTGAGTGATAATTTACCAAACAGAACTAGTTATTCTTTTTTAGTTTTATCTTTTCTCGTGAAGGAGGAGGGAGGTTATTTTAGGAATTACATTTCAATTAACCTTCCTTCTGAGTTTTAAATTGTTATGGCTTCTCGCAGAGCAAATTTCAAATGAAACTTGGGAGGATGAAGAAGATGAGTATTTGGCTCGTGCAGTATATGAGCACATGAACCTCAATGAGAAGGTATGTGGTCCACAATAAAAGCCAAAAGAAAAAAGCAACCTTTTAAATTATCAGTTCAGATTAGTCAAAAAGTTAACGATGTGCATCTTTGATGTTAATTTTTTTGTTAGAAAACCCTTTTAAGTCCCTATTTCACTAAGCAAGGAGTTGAAATTCTTTTCTTGTTTGTTTCATGAGAATGCGAGTCATAGCATGGCATTGGCAGTCTAAATTTTCTATCAACTTCTAATTTGACACATTTTATACCACTGTATACTTCCCCAATAAAAAATAAAATTTCAATGACATTATATCTAATGTGATCCTACCTCGATAACAGAATGTTTGGTCGTATAATGACACTAGAGCAAATGAGATGGCTAATTGATTATGCTGTAGTGAATATATTAGGCAGGATTAGTTGGAAGATGGCTAATGGAAGGAAAGTTGGTACTGTTTCATGTGTTTACATTTGTACGTGAATCCTTTGTTGATGATACATATTCACTGATTCATTCAAGTTTTGCCTTTTGGCGTTGTTGTTATATGTTTCAGTTGCACATTCATACATTCAATACAAATTCACACGGTCTGTCAGTTGATAATATGTGATTTTTTTGAATAACTTGATGTTTCCAATAGGCTGGCAAGGAGGTTTGGTGTCCCATCTGCAAGCAAGGAGAGTTGAAAGAGGACTGTCATCATATCTATTGCTCTCCTTGTGGACTCAGGCTCAACAGAGATGACGAGGTTAGTGTTTTTGAATTCCCATGTCTTGCATATTTTTCAGAGTTTCTAAACTTTTTTGTTATTTTTCTAGTGATTAGAGACTTTTCTGAAGGTTTTTAATTTAACACCACCTGCTGCCTGATTTGAGTAAATTACACGCCTTTGTATTTGCTACTTTCTTAGGTTTGAGTTGAAAAATATTTTCCCACCACACAGCCTTGCACTTTTTTGTTTGTAATCTATTATTGTGAAGTGTTGTATGACATTTTGGATATTGGTGCAGCATTGAGAACTAGTAAGATAACATTTGAGTTTTATGCGTGTATTTGTCTGCACTCTGCATTACAGGTTTAGTTGGTAATTTCTGGAACATATTATAAATATGATTAACAGAGTCGGTTTTTCCAGGTCAATCTAGAGGTGTTACGAAATAGGTTGGATGAAGCTCATTCAGACCATCTTGATCAAGGATGCAGGTTAAAACCGAAATTCTGCGTTGAAACTAGATTTGATCTGACTGCTCTGTATATAACCTGTCAGGGGTGCAGCATGTTTGAGGTTGTAATGTAGCCATTTTGGTGTGCTTCCCTTGATTGTAATGGTTTTATAGTTTCATGTGGATACACGAGTTGTTATAGGTGATATGTTTGCTGAAGTTGATCAACCAAGTGGTGGGAAACTGTATTTATCTTGGTTTTGTGGTTAATCCAACTGATTTTATACAATCACTTTGTATACCTATGTTGCTCTTCTCTTATCACGGTAGTTCCATTTTCTAACTCTAGCAAATAAAGGAACAATCTATTCTAGGCACTTATTAATCTGACGAATAACTATAATTTTCTTCTTCAGCCTTCATTATATGCTATTCAACTGCTTTTCCTTCACACCACAATCAAGCAAGGTTTTGACGAAATTTATACTCAAGTTTAAGGGAAATTGCAACCACTAAACTTCGAGGTGTCACCTTGGAACTCACTTGCTACTTTTATGTATCAAATGCAAATATATGTATATATATGGTGACATCTCTCTGTAAGGTCACTTGTTATAATGATGTGATTTTTCATGTTATATTTCACTTCTCTATAATAATATTCTACCTTTAACAACAATGACATTCATTATAATAGTACACTCTTTGTATGACTCAAATATTTTGCAAGAAATATATAGTAACCCTCTATTATTTTGTTAAAATTGTTGACAAATACATTCCCTTTTATTGAAAGTTTAGACAAAAAAAATTATCAATTCAAACAATAGGTCACTAAGAGATTATAATTTATAAAATAGCCCACAATTATAAAATCCTTACATCAACCTTGATATATTTACAATTTTAATTAATTTTAAATGTTTATAAAACAACCAATCGGGTGCACTAAATCTCCCACCATGCGCAGGATCTTGGGAAGAGCCCGACCACTAGGGCCTGTTGTAGGCAATCTTGCTTTGTATATAGATCCCTATTATTTCAATTCTTTGTGGTATCATACAATTAATCATCAATTTATTTGTAACGTGTTGAGTCTCTTCCTTTTAATTAAAAAAGAAGTGTTAGTCTCTTCAATTTTTAATTCGTGAAATATGAAAATCAGTTGAGATTTTAAATTTAAAAAGTATTTTGTTTGCATTTATAACATAAAGTAGCAAAAAATAATTTTGTATACTTTTGTTGATAAAAAATGAGATCTAAATGTCAAATGCCACTAAAGATATATAACATCTCACTATAGCAATTTGAAGCCATGAAATCTTGAGACAACACTTCCACTAGAAAGGTTTGGCTGCATATACTAAAGACAATATATGAAGAAGTTGGAAACAAAACATACGAGTTTTGATTTGAGTATCATATTTTAGCACCCGCAAAAATACTATCTTGACAACACTGGATCTTATAAAATCTATAAATCAAGTGATATCTTTTTTCCTCACGTAAAACAAAATTTTCACATAAATGAAGGGAAATTACATAGGATTTTACATCTTGTAGGATACTCTGCTTTTACAATGCCTCCTTCCATGTTGCATATGGCTAACAACACTGACATCTCTTCCAGCACAAATAGCTGCAGCATAACAGGAAAGGAACCAAAAAAGAATATTGAAGACAAATGATCACATGCAGAGGGTGACCAAATGCACTATAGAAGCACAACATGAATGGAAATAATACTACTCTACACCAACACGTTACTCACAAGCCACAAGTCTCTGGCATTGACATAAATTTACAAAACACAGTGAAAATTCACTTCATCATCACTGCTAGATTTCTATGACCATCTATAGAAATCAATCAAACGCCTCGTGCTGGGGAATGCCAGATATCAGAGGCATAGCAAAGGCGAGCTTGCTTTAGGAAAATTTACCCACCTCTGAAAAACCCAAAAGGGAGCTAAAATTCAGTCTCTAGAAGAGTTCCTCAGAATTGAATTTGTTCCATGCTTCCTGAAAAATATATAACTTGAGAATGAGCTAAAGAGAGTTTTGCAGTCAGAAATAACATAGGCAGAAAAAAGATATTATAATGATAATATTTGCAAAGGTAAAGACAACAACTCAAGATATGCAATTCAGGTAAGAGGATGCACAAACCCTGGCCACTTAAAAATCAACAGATTGGAGAAAGAAGTGAGTAGTCAAAACATATGGATAGTTACAACCCCCCAAAATATGGACTCTCAATAGGTTCACCCAGCCTACACCGACAATAGAACAATAGACTCCTCATTCCTTAGAAAGGAGTAGCTCTCTACCCTCTGCTTTACATTAATGTTAATCATGACAGTTGCTGGGAACCTAATACATGTCTTATCCAAGGAAAACACAAAAGAGAACAATTTATGACAGATTTAAAATGCATTGATCACAGTTCAGTACCTTAAGTAGGTCAAAAACCTTCTCGGCAATATATTTTTGTTGAAGGTTGGCACCTTTCTGCTGCACCTTATCAGGATGAATACAAAGGGTTGCTTTTCTATATACTTTTTTGACAGAGACACCCACAATCAAATCGGTCAAGGACACAGGCTGCCAGCCACATTCAGGCCAAAGCACCTAATGAAAAATAAAATAAGAGAAATTCACATCATAAGGAAAAATAAAAGTTGAAGTGACTTTGAGCAACATTACATTATTATTAGGAAGAGCAGAAAGTTCAGATATTTGAGGAAGTATAAGATAGTCAGCAAGTAGATTATAACCGTATCAAAACTAGATCAAAAAAATTATGATTTCCATGAGATTTGAAATTGTAGTCTCTTTTGCTTGTGAATTTCCATTTTAGAAAGTAGAAGATCCATTTTCCTTTTTTACCCATGGTGTTTAAAGTGGGAGGACAGAGGGTACCTATCTCCAAGAAAACATAGGAAGACTATGATTAGCAACCAAACAGAAAATAGACACAGTGAGCTGTTTGTGAGTTTTAACTTTGGCTCCTAGAATTTCTCTTTTGGAAGAAACACCAGTATTCCTTCAGGTGGCAGAGGGTTTATTGGGAAGGGATTATTCTGAATAGAATATTCACAAATTATGTTTGGAAAACGAACGCACATATTGCAAAGTCGATAGAAGTGCACGCAGATTTCCCTCTTTTCCAGCAGCCCATCGCTTGATCTCAAAATCTAATGTTTCGGAAATTCTCTGCAACAATTAGTAAACCAATAAGATTAAGGAATAAACAGAAAAAAGTCAAAGAAGCAAAGGATGATGACACAAATATAACTTAAAAAGAACAGAAGAAAAAGCAAGCTCATCTATCTATAGCAACGCGAGTTCAACCATGAAACCAGCAAAACTTGGCTCATGTCTATTCACTAAAAATGTCACATGTTCAAAGGCAAGGAATCACAGAGCAAAATAAATTTCCTCGCACTAAATATTGTTGTACCCAATATATAAGTATGGCTACTTAGGTTTCGCATACTAACACAATCAATCAACTACAACTCACTCCAAATTAGTTGAGTTAGCTATATGAATTATTTGTGTTGATTCTTGCTCTATTTGTCTTTTTCATCCCAAACTAAAAATATTATAAGGCAATACATGAGTGTGCTTCATGCAGGAACTAAATTCTCCAGATAGTCAGTTGCGGATTATAATGCCTGCATTACTAGGATTTTCAGTAATTGGTTCAACATTTGGTTATGAATAGTAGCTTAGCTGTTTAGTCACCTTACATGTACGTATTATTCTATAGAGGCTTTGAAGCTGGTGTCTTACACATGACATTAGCAAGGTAAACTACTTTGATTCTCAACTCGCGGGAAAACAGAACAAGAAAGGTTGTACGTACCAGAGGCTAAGGAAATAGATCCATCAAAAAGCAAAAAAGATGTGTAACCCTAGAACAAGTTCTCAGGAATTCTCTAAAACTAAAAATCACCCTGTATCTCAGACTTATCCTTACACGAATGTCCAGTCTTTAACCAGAGGAAAAGGACTCTTAACAGACACCATACTCCTATTGTAAGCATAGAAATTATCCAAATGTTGGAATCACCTACACAAATTATTTGCTTCCATTACATCTGTTCTTAGCTAGTCTTCATTGGTTAGAGAGATTACAAGTCTATATAAACAACTACTCACCATGTGATTTTAGGTGTACCTCATCATCATATTTATCTTTCCATATTCAATCATTATATTATTATTTTTATGACAAGGGAAACCCGCAGGGGTGCGCACAGGGTAAAACCCCCGCTCCTATGCAATAGCTCGCAACCCGCACTGGCGAGGTAACCCGCACTAGGCAAGCCCGGTGCGACGAGCTCGACCCAGAAGGCAAACCCCTTGCTTTCGCTGGCAAGGGGTTTCGAACTTGAGACCTCCAATTGAACATGACAAATCATTTCTTGCGAACTTCTTTCTTTTATCCTTTGTGTGCTACCTGCACCATCTATCAAATGCTTTTTTAATCTTGTCCAATGTTATATCCACATAGACGTTTGATTTCCACTACATTCATTTTGTGGACAATGTTGTTAAAGGCTTGTTTAAACCCTCAAAGCTTAGTTTGCTTCGCCTGAGCGGTTTGGTATATGTTCAAGGTGCTAAGGCATGTTCACCTTTATCAGTTTATTGATGGGTTCTGTCTTTTTTTTGATAATGATCAAAAAAAAAAAAAAAAGACAGAACCCATCAATAAACTGATAAAGGTGAACATGCTATATACAACATATATATAGCTTAATTATAGTGTTTCTATCCTCGTCGAAACAATTATTATTTGTGTTTACAATTACATTTTCTTGCATTACATTTCTATTTTCATTTTTTCTTTATTGCGATTTTTTCCTCTCAAGTCCATGCTTCAATTTGGCTTTGCGCTTAAAGCTCAAACAAGCTTTTGCCTTTCTTCGCACTCTACAACTTTGACTACTATGTTTGTGGGTATGTTGAGCATTAAAGGCCCAATGTTCACTGTCTAGCATTTCTAGTTTCACAATTGTTCAATTGAACTTGCCTCTCAATTGTCAAATATCTCCATATCGTTTTTTGAAACTGGCAATGTCGTATTCCTCGGCATTTAGGTATGCTGGAGACCTCCAAAAATATCTCCATATCATATATAGTACTATTTAACATTCCTCTTTTTTTTAAGTAACTTCATAAAATGGCATCAAAGTACTACACAACATTCCACAAATGCAGTCATCCTATTTCAATTCAATGTGATACTTCTTCAACTATTAAGTCATTCTCTTGCACCTCCTCAAGACTAGAAGTGTCTATTAGTTACTACAATCATATATAGTGTCATTTCACACATTCAAACTTACGTGAAACTTATACAAAGTTTAAGGCAGTTTCAATGAAATGGTTAAATTGGAAACAGAGGGATGCAAAAACATCTGTCTTGTTAATATCAAGAATGAACTACAGACATAATATCATAAACTAGTCATTGAAAAATAACTCTAATACAATTCTTGATAAGCACAAAATATTAAAAGAATAAGGAACTCGAGAAAATGACAAAAATGGTTATGTTGAGGGTAGGTTCAAAATGGTCATTAAATATACTCCCTGAGCAGTTTTGTCCTCAAGTAAAAGTGAGTACTTTTGGTCATCATCAAATATTTAACAAACTCCAGTTTCAAGATTGAAATTGTTTGATTTAACAGGAATTGTGGAAAAAATGATTTAACATGAACTTGCATTTGAGGTGTAGTTTTCGTCTTTTTTTTTTCTATTTCCAGAGTATGGTGCAACTTTTTAGGTGCAGTTTCTGCTACTTTACATCTGTTTTTTGGTATGATGCAATTTTTTGTGTTCTCATTTCTTGGATTTGACAGGACTTTCCCGATATTTCTGGTTAAATATATTTTGATACAACAACATACCCATTGTAATCCCACGAGTGGGGTCTGGGAAGGGTAGGATGTACGCAAACCTTACCTCTACCTTTGCGGGATAGGGAGGTTGTTTCCGACAGACCCTGGACTCAAAAGAAATATAACTGATGCTGGAAACTAAGAAAGAAAAAGAGACAACAAAATAGCATATGTACAAAACAAGTGTAGCAACAAATATTATTATATCAATACACACTAGGGAACAAATATTATATAAAAATACAACTTGATAATTGTAGCAAGAATATGAAGATGTATGATTGAGATCTCATTAAAAGGAAATGAGCTGTTAGACGTAGTAACCAATCGAGTTGTTTTACAACTAGAAATTAATGAAGGATATACTTGGTAAATATGTATTTCTAGTAGGAATACTTGTATTTGAAAAAATAACTTTTTGCTTCTACTTTTTTCAAGAAACAAGATTTTTTAGCTTCTTCCCAACCGTAGAGAAACTGTTTTTGCTTCTACTTAAAAGCAGTTTTACTTATTGGTCGAACACCTCAAATTTCCAAAAAAAAGAGTGATTTTGGCCTCCAAATCACTTAGCCAAAAAGGCTCTATGTCACGATGTAGTCAGGCTCGCTTGAGAAGTGTTTAAACCTTGAAATTAGGAGCAAGATATACTAACCGCTTTGCCTCACTTTGGCAGCATTTGAGTTGGACCAGATCTAGAACTGTTCTCAACAGTTTGTGTAGCCATAAATCCTATTGTATTCATTGAGATCTGTTGACTTTGTATACCATTCCGTTGTAAATATACGATCATATCATAGATCCATTGGGGTCTTGAAATTATATAAATATGATAAGAATGTAGGCACCAAGGCAGTAAGGCCCTTGCCTCATTGTTCATTGGCTCTATCTTGAAGAGAGCAGCACTAAACAATAAATCTTTCATCTAGTGATAACTTCTTCAATTACATTATTCGTATAATTGATGTTTCAGCTTTTAGCAATTATTCTCCAACTACACATATTTCATTTGTGCCTTTCTTTGTTAAAGCACGTATTTTATTTGTGCTTTGGGCATAAAGTCCCATCCTCGGTGCATCTTACACTTTCCTGCCTTTGATAACACTGCTATGAGAGGCAGAGCGAGTATATCGGCTGCAACTGAATTCCAAATTATAGATTTTGCAAATTATTTATCAAAACAAAACTTACATGTCTTTCTTCCTGATCCCTTTGCACTTGAAGGTCGCGCTGATTCTTGTCAGCCAAAGCTTTAGCCTGAGCACATACATAACAACTATGAAGAAATACATAGAACCTATTGTGCAAACAGCCAAATACTAATATACTACATGCTAAAAGCTGTAATCAGAAAATTGTACTGAATATTCAATGACCAGAAGGAAAGATATCATTTGTCAGGACGCATACCGCACGCTCCTGAGTACGTTGATGGCGGTCTAGTCTTGCTCTTCTTCTTTCTTCAGTTTCCCCTTCAACATCTTGGAATTCCCCAGATGATGCAGAAGCTGGTGAAGTTCAACAGTACATAGTAAAGCCGCGAGAAACAGCTTAAAACCAAATCAGATACATAATGTTTAGTCATGAAGACACAAAAGAAAGTACCTCCAAAAATAGAAGAAAGATCATCCACGAAACTAGTCGTGGAAGATGCTTTCCTCATGTTGGAGGAGGCTACACCAGCTGTTGATTTTGGCCCTTCAGATCCTGCCTTATTCTGAAACTGCGAATCAAATATGTTGTCCTGAAATGGAACGAACAAAGTAAAAAGTCGGCAAGAATGAGCGACAAATATATATCAGTGCTTATAAAAAACAGTTAACAAAATAATGAACAGTACTGTTGCAAGAACAATAGGCTATATCTTAATGGTGTTCGCTACTCACAGGAGTACTTGTTCTTGTCTTTGGTGCACTACTGGCTCTACCCATACTAAAAAAAGATTCAAGATCATTATCATTCCTTTGTTGGTTTATCCTTGCAGAAGCAGCTGCCCTTTCTCGAGCCTCTGCAGCTGCCCTTTCTCGAGCTTCTGCAGCTGCCCTTTCTACTGCTGCTCGTTCTGCTCGCCTTCGTGCTTCAGACTCGGCCTTCACGGCAGAAGCTTTTTCACGTGCTTCTTTTTCCCTTGCTTCTGCAGCTGCCTTTTCAGCTCTTTCCTGAGCTTCTGCTTGTGCTCTCTGAACTGCAGCCTTTTCAGCCCGTCCTCGAGCTTCAGCTGCAGCCTTCTCCACAGCAGCTCTTTCTGCTTTTAGACGGGTTTCAGCAGCAGCTCTGTCACGTGCCCCAGCTGCTGCTCTTTCACGTGCTTCCCTAGTAGCCCTTTCTACCGCTTGCCGAGCCCTTTCTTTTTCAAGCTCCCTGGCTCTCTCCCTTTCTCTCTCAAGCTTCTTTTGTGCTCTTTCTTCCTCTTCCTTCTCCCACTGTCGCCTCTCATTTTCTAGTCTCTCCTGGTTTTCTCGAAACTCTCTTTCCTGCACTTCATTTATTGCTTGTTCATCCCTTTCCAGATGTACAGCTTCCTTACTCTTAGCAGACTTTGCATATTCTCTTTCTCGGACCTCCTTAGCATGTCTAAATTTGGCCTCAGCTCTATCCATAACCTCCTTCATTGCAGCTGCTGATGCAGCAGCAACAGAGTTTCCATTCATCTCTTCTCCAGAAAGAGCATCAGCATTTCCATCAATACTACTCTTAGACCAACCCCTGGCAAAATCCTCAAGTTCATCCAACTGTGAGACTGGAGGGCTTTTAACTGCAGGACGAACCGGCTTAGGACTCTGAGAATACTGGTAGTGATTAGGGGAAGAGGAGTAACCCTCACCCTTCCTTGCATTTGAAGAGGAAAAAATTGCCTCTGACTTTGAACTGCGCTGTGGTATTGGAGGCGGTGGTCGTGATGGAGGTGGAGCACTTGTAGGTTGTGTAAAAAGAGGAATCTCTGATACAGTAAGCCATATATCTTCAGAAGACTGTACTTGATCCTCTGATCTTGGGGATGTATCCACTTGGAAGTTTGTTTCGTGAAGATCATTATCTGCATATGGAGGAGGAGCAGTTTCACCCAAAGATCTCAGAGGATCTTCTGAAGGCATGTTAAAATGGGGAGACACTTGAAAACTATCCCCAGGCACTTTTTTCTGCGAGTGACTTTCAGAATACCTAAATGGCGATGTCTCAATATTTTCTCTTGAGGTAGAATTATGTGCATCACTCCTTCCTGCTCCAGCCTTTGATGGGCTTCTGCCATTCCCTCCTGTCTTCTTCTCAGGGGAAAGTGGACGAACAGGCTTATCAAACCCACTAAGTGGATCTAGATCATCAAACACCCCTCCACTAACTGATGAAGCACCAGTTTTCGCCATTCCAGATTTACCAAGCTTACCAATCTCTTCCAGTGGATCTGAAAACTCCCCGGGAGAAGAATTTGCTGGCACCGAGGTCGACTCTAGCACGACAAAAGGATCATCCAGCATACTAGAGCTTTTATTTGAATCTCCAGCTGGTTTGGAGGGATAAGTTGAATCTGTAAATGACCTGTGGTAAAAGCACCGCTTTTGTCATAACCGAATCAAAATGTAATACAACAGAATTAAAGCAATATAATTGTTGCATTAGGAGTACATAGGATTTAATCTAATCAGTAACTCTAATTAGCAAATGATATGCAAATATTAAATTTTCTCCACATGCCAGATACAGTTTATTTATTGCGGTCCAGTTTGGTAACCTCCCTGCTCAATCTTGTTTTCATCTTACACATACCACTTACAGTGAACAATTGAATCATCAGTTTCCAGTCAACTCTGGTAACATGAAAGAGAAGCATGAACAATGAAAATTTAATTAATTAAATGAAGAAATGTCTTTGAACAAGACATCCAAACTAATAAATGAATTCAGTTGAACCACTAATCGCCCCAGCTGACAGGACTTCAACACCTCCACCACAGAAATTGCATTTTTGCACTTATCTGTTGGAGGTGACTAGAGCTGGCAATTTCAGCCCATTAATCCACATTTAGTGAAGTGGATCACTTATATTTCAGTTGTGTAAATATGGGCTTCCGTCTATTTTTAACACATACAAATATGGACAAAGTATCCATATTTTACTAGAAAACCAACTCAAAAATTTCATTCTAATGTGCATATGTTGTTTGCATATACAAGATGCTACAATAACCTTACATTATGAAATGAATTTCCATACTTCTCCTTGCAAATTTTCACAACTCCCCTCAGAGGAAAAGATCTATTTGCTCTTTTCCATTTCTGATTTTCTTTTGAACTTTTTATAACAAAAAAAAAAAGAATATTTTTCTCACCCCCTATCTCTTCCCTTCTCTAGTTGCCAAACGAAGCAAACTCTAAATAAAGACAGAATGAAGTCACTTCAACTTATAACATTTTTGGTCTCTCAATTATTGATAAATACTGATGTTAATCCCTATGATATCTGGCGAAACATATTAAAAACTTTCTTGAAGGATTTAAAAAGTTTTAAAGAGTTCATATGTTATTTTCACTTTTATAAGATCCTTAAAACTTTATTCCTTATTGATAAAATCCAAAGAAATAATTTCCAATCCAAACACATAAAATTAAATGGGAAACAAAACACCATAAATTTAACAAAGAGCAATTTTATTGTGCTTTATAACATACAAACTTAAATTGATCATAGCTGCATAAATACAAATTTCAAGATCTTCAGCTATTTACAAAACTTCAAGAACTTCTACTATTACAAAACTTCAAGAGCATGTATTAATCCACTAAAGAGGGAAAAAGAAACAAAAAAGTAATGTATTTAGTTCCAACATAATCCATTTTACCAGATTTGCAACGAAACTAATAAAGCTTCAAAATTAACAACGTGAAAACTGCAAAAGAAAAAGAAAAAAAAAAGAACTGGTGCAATTAGTTATTTAGTTCTATCAGAGTAACAACATAATACTCAAAAATATGAAACATTATTAAAACAAAGAAAGATTTTTCGCTTTAGGAGATTAAAGTGAGTTAGGACCAATTTTTTACCCATATTCATATGAGTGGATTGTAATCCAATACATTTTAGCTCGAATCATTTTCAATCCGCCCAAATCTGATCAAATCCGCTCATTTTGTCACAACAAGTGGTGACAATGTTTCACCCAACCAACATTTGGAAAATCAGGAGCATACCCCGATAAATGGAAATTACTCCATATATTAGCAAAAAAGTTTACGAAGGTTTCAATTTTCAAAGACTATATTAATGTGTGAGAGATTCCAAAATTCCATGCCAACCAATTCTTTATATAAAATACGACAAGGTTACCATGTTAGCCCTCTAAAGCAGTATTTACACCCTTAAAGTGGTATGCATGTACCAGAGAAAGCAGATGACCTAATTATGTTCTCCATCTTGAGCAGTACACAATTTTTCTCTTTTGTATGAATGTAGAGAAGAAAAAGTATTCGGACTTCAACTCCAAAACTCTCTCCATACCCTCCAAAACAAAGGGGCAATAAGTA
Source organism: Solanum chiquidenum (assembly GCA_029582725.1). NCBI lineage: Eukaryota > Viridiplantae > Streptophyta > Magnoliopsida > Solanales > Solanaceae > Solanum > Solanum chiquidenum. The sequence continues at coordinate 12,790 of JAJOOS010000605.1, read as the reverse complement.
GATAAGATACAGAACCATTTTCGAACTGCCAATCATAATAAGTAAGCAGTATACACACAATCATCATTACATAATCAATACTCTCTAATACATGTTTATCTATGCAAATCCTTAGCTACATCACTTGAATTAGGAAAAAACTTAAATACAGAGAAGCAAACTATTACCAGAAACAATTCCTCAAATAGAAATATGTTTTAATCCAGAATGAACACATTGCTAATTTCATCTTATAGCTCTAGTAATTCAGCAATACATTTAATAACTCTGAGGAGTATACTAAGTTCTACACATTAATGGGCCCATATAGCTTTCTAATTCTACGATATCTAGCAATAAATTCAAATAATCAAATTTTGAACCACTGATCTCCAGCCAAGTAAGATTTTCATAAGAAGTGCTTGCAAATGTTTTTCTTGCAACTGAATGAAATTCTGTTTTTGTTAATGACCAGGCAAACCCCCATGCTGATCCACTTAAATACAAAACTTACGTACAACAGCAAAGATCACATTTGTTATTAATTTCTAATTACACCAACTATACAATCTGATAGGGAAGGAGCTCCGAAAGAAGATATGTCAAAATACCTGCTACTGGTGCCAGTTCCAAAGCCAGCTAGTAAATCATCGAACTTAGTGGAACCAGCACTACTCTTTGGTTGTGCCACCTTCTCATTCCTCCCGAAATTCCCCAAGAGATCATCAAAATGAGTGTTTTGCTGGGGCAGGGAAGTCATTGTAGCAAAAACATCGTCCTCAAATCTCAGTGTAGATGAAGAAGATAGGGATTTGTTCTTTACTCCTGGTAAGCCGTCGAATATATCGTCGTCGTAGACTGGCTTGTCATAGACAGGGAAGGAGGAGGTCTTGATGTTGTCATCATTGTTCTTATTGGTCTTGCCGGAGATGAAAATAGAATCGTAATTGAAATCGGCAGAGTTATTGGTATTGGTGTATTTAGGAGGGCCACCGAAGACATCGTTGAATAACATAGCATCAAGATCAGAAGAAGAGGTTGATCGGACGTCGGATCTCATTGGTGCGGATTTTCCTGCGTGCCGAAAACCCAAGTCTCGAGCTAACACATCGAGGTCATCCATTGGTAAATACAGATCTGATTCTGACCCAATACTGCCCTTCAAAACAGGCCAATTGCCGCCGGATGGATCTGACTTGGTTAGGGTTCTGTCTTTCTTGCTTCTTCTTGCTATGGCTCTTCCTCTTCCTCCACCTCCGGCCCTGTGATTCCCTTTTCCCCTCCTCTCCTCTCTTTCATTTCTTTCTTTCTTTCTTTTATTTCACTCATGGAAACACCCTTCATCTTTCCTAAAATTTATGTTCTCTCCCAAATTGACTATTTTTTACCAAATCTTTTACTAATAACTACTACTTTTTACTTTTCCGTCTATTCTGTTCTATCTATATTTATTGACGTAAAAATTACTAAGAAGTTAGTAGATTATTTCAACTTTCACTTTATGTCACTATGAGGATGTCACGACTCAATTTAGGGACCATGACCGGTGCTTAGGAGCTAGTCCAAGCAAGCCTCATCCATATTCTATCGAAAATCGAATAGAGTTTCTCCTGTTTTTAGGTCTATCTACTCTTTTCCTATCTCAGAATTCAACAACACAGCTAACCAACATTGCCAAAACAATACACATTTTTTGACAATAATCTATTTGTGATGTACTAATTCTAAATCCATCATCAAATATGAAAAGAAGTCTAATACTAGTCACACAACTATAATAATGAAATAATACTAATGACTCTAATAAAGGAAATTACTAATGGAGCGACACTAAGAGTTTCAAAAAAAAGAGACAATAGCAATTCAATAAACTTTTTGTCATGTGGAGCAATGTGGGACCCACCAGAAACTGACAATTCACACGCTCTAATTAATGAAATCCTCGCCAACGTCATATGTGTTCTCTAAAAAATATTTAGCAGGGGTGAGACACAAGCTTAGTGAGTAAATCATAGCTGTTTTTAATGGGGAAAAGTCAGAAACATGTTAATCATAACCATAAAATATCATGAAATAAATGCCCTTATTTTGAAAAATAATCAACCCTATTTGTTTCATGTAAGCGAAAATCAATTTAACAATTTAGTAATAAACTTAGTATCACACCTCGAGCCTACACTCTAAACAAGACCGGCACTCGAGAATCATTTATGGTCCCCAAGTGAACCATTGGCCTGACTAACTACTTAGCACGGAGATTTACTCAAGCAATGATAGGCTCAAAACAAAATTGAATCAGTTAAACTCAAATACTCATCTCATAAAATCTGGAAAATACTCAATAACAATATTATAGTTTATAAAACAACTCAAAGAGAGTAAATACTGATAGACACCTCGATTTTGTTTGTCTATGAAGCATATACTATTAAAGAAGGATGTCGGGACAAGATCCATGACATTCCTCCGGAATACAAGGAGGCTCACCAAAAGCTATCTAGAGTGTAGAGTGATCTCAACGAAGCGCCTGTTGATGATCATTAACACTTGTATCTGCATCATAAAAAGATGTAGGTCAAATAACATCAGTACATTGAATGTACGAGTATGTATTATAGCCGAAGTGAAACAACCGAAAGAAAGGACTACAATAGATAAATATATACTCAAGCTGAATGTGAAGAAATAAAGGAGTTAAATCATTTAAATCTTTACAAAATACTTACTCATCTCTTAACTCAACATAATAAGTGATATATTAAAATACATTTTTATTCTATTGAGAGATTCTCTAACCGAAAACCATCACTATGAGCTATGTGATGATAGAATGTCTCGTCCAAGCTGTCATAATTGTCCTATACCATATCGGGGTATAGAACCTCTCAACTAAGTGAATCCACTAAGGAATAAGGATTCATATAAAAAGTATGATCCTTTACCCATTTTGGTGGACATGATTTATGAGGATTTTGAGTTGTCTGAACTCATCCCCATATCGATGCTCAATACTAGTGTTTTATTAGGAAAATATAATTGGACTTGTTTAGAGTCGCCACTTAATTTTTTTAAGAAAAATCAAGAAAACTGATTTTCAATAGACTAAAACAGGAAATCAATTGAAAATATTTGAAGGGGTTCGAGATTCTTATTAGCACTTTGGGAAGGGTTTTAAAGCACCCGCTAATACGCGGTTATCCGACAATTAACTATTTGGCTAAAATAATTTTAACTTAGCTTGACTAGCGAAATTGAACTATTTTATAGTTAAAACTTATTTTTAAGGGGGAAAGAGGAAATATTTAAATATTTTCTAAGTGGACTATCTTACAGAATTGTTTGTTTAAGTCTTGTCAAAAGATGACCAGTTTAGTTACATTGTTAAAACGAAATGAGCGTCTCTCGGGGATTTGAACTTTTCGACCCTAAGATTAACGACAAATATTAACAAGTAAATAAGCATAATAAAATGAATAGGGAAAGAGATTTGGGCCCAAATCTGGTCTTCCTGTCCGCCTGGGCCAGTATTTGGGCCCATTTTTGTTTTTGGGCCTTTGGCCGAATTTTTTCACCTGTCCTAAATCCTAGTAAGATAATAATAAGTAAAATGACGAGGGCTTAGGCCCAATAATAAAATACAATTCCGAATAAATAAAGGTGGGCTTTGGCCCGATCTTCTCAACTCCCGATCTGCTCCGTATATTTCAATTTAGAGACCTGTTCGTCGACTTTCAATGGCCGGTTGACTCGATAAAGGAATTTGAGCCTTTATGGCTCTCTCGAAATGTGAGGGAAAGGAGTGAGTTCGTAGTGAACTCGGACGAATTTCACATGCGATAGAGAAAGAAGAAATAAATTAGTACAAGTTAAAGAAAACTTCCAAAAAAAATAAAAATAAAAAAATAATCATTATATTTAGGATAGTGAAGAAAGTAAACAGATTCAAATAGTGAGATTTGAAGCAAACCGTGAACAATTAAGCCTATTATTAGATGCAACTATTCTTTAATACTTATCTAAAAAAAAAAGAAAAACATGCCCACCTAAGATATTTTTTCCAGATGACAAAGAACAAGATAAAATCATATTCACCGACCTTCTCAAGCACAAGTGACATCAAGAGATATATTTAGCATACCAAGAATTAATTAATTAAAGCATTTAAACTCTTTCTAAATAGACTAAATGAGATAGTCAAAACCAAACAAACCTAAACTACCAACTGAACTTGGAATCAGTAGCTTAAGTAATTTGGAAAAAAAGACATTCATGCTATCTAAAAGAACACATGAACAATGGTAGCGGATAGGACTTATCCAAAGAGGTATTTTTTACAAAATGAGCTTTCCAAACAAATGCAACAAGAAGAAACGAGTAGTCATGACTCAAGTAGGGGACCAAAAATAATTTTTAAATACCATTATAGACAGCAACTCATTACTGATTTTGATCTTCCTATTTAGAAATAAAGACCAGGGTACATGCTCTCAAACATTATAAATAGTGAACACGAGAACCAGAACATAAACACGACATAGGATCCCGAAATAAAACCAAAGTGAACCTAAACAAGTACTATCAACTCGAGGATGCAAGATGAAACAAATAGAGACACTATACTTAAAGAAATCTCATGCTAAACTAATACTCTATTGAATAGGTAGAAACTAGATCATTTCAAATCAAGAAGGCATGTAACGAACTTGAATTAATGCAATAGAACATGATCAATCATATGAAGCTATATTCATGCTAGTAATAAGCATCTTTGAGTTCATGGTGAAATATTACACTAACTAGGGTGAATGAATGAGTCACGAGAACATCTAATCATCAAACACAAAACAAGTCTAATAATTTCATACTACAAAATGACCCCAAAAACAGCCGAGCCATATGAATGCGAACTAAAATTACTAATCAATACTCAAAATCACACAAAGGAGATAACGAAATTACTTCTTTGACACTTAAGGACATATTATCAAATGAGAAGATTATTTTAGGAATCAGAGAAATCATAGAAGAATGGTGGTTAACACACAAAAAAAAACAACAAAATTTTAAACAAAAATGGATCATTAAACAAACTTTATCACTAATTTACAGTCAACAATGAGTTAACAACTTTCAAAATCTTAACATTTCTCGAAACCTCTATGCAGCCCAAGATCAAACAGTCATCATATTAAAGTAAAAAGAGAGATAAATCAAAATGAGTATCACCTTTTCGAGGGCAGCAAAACCGAGACAGAACGAGCAAAAAGATGACTACCACCAAAATGAGGTTACAAGAATTCTCTATGAATGAGCAAGGAAATCACACTATAGTCTTACTGATTTCTGTTTCGAAAGCTTAGTATGTATTTCCCTATTTATTTATTTTTTTCTTAAGTTACTGTAAGTATTTTTCTCTAAAAATTTTCCTAACTCCAAAAAAAAAAACCCCTTCTTCAAGAACTTGAGGTCAGCCTTTATAGAATGGGAACTAGGGTAGAAATTGGGGGGAAACGGATAAAATCCAATAGGGATAAAGCCCATTCGAAATTCAAAATCGAAAATTCTTTTCCCAATTCGGAGGAGACATCCTTTCTCTAAAAAATTCGCCCCATTCCGAAAGAGGAAAGGGGAGAAACGCGTGCCCTGCTCCTCTGCTGTGATGTATGACTTGAGAGGGACACGAGAGAAGACGACAAGGGAGTTGATGCCATGTCCTTTCTTTGTGAACGTTGGAGATAGGACGCCGTGTATTTTGCTGTAACGTTAGCTGCTGCTGGTTGTCGTTTTGCAGCTGCTGCTAACGTTTCTGGGAAGAACGTTGTTGGGTTCTTTTAGCAGGAAATGGGCTGGGTCAGGGGAAATGGGTTGGGCGGTATTGGTATTGTTGTTGTATTGTTTTTATTTTTGAGTTGGAGGAATTAAAAGGGTGGGCCTAGGTAGTTGGGAATTGCTGAAAATAAATAAATAAATAAATAAAAAGGGGTGGGGTCGGTTCGGTTGTTTGCTGTACGTTGTTGGTTATTTTAGTATTGTATGTTAGTATTGTATGTATGTATTGGGCTGACAATTAGGAACGTGAAATGAGTTTTGGTGGGCTGTGTCGGTTGAATTAATTAGTTGGGAATTAATGGGAATTAAAATGGAATGGGAATTGGGAAAAAATGAAATGGGCTGCTGGAATTGGGCCCAAATTTAGTTTATCACAAATGGGTTTAGGAGATTTGGCTAATAACTAAATGAGATGAATTAATATAAATTAATTAATGAGCATCTTAATTTTAACGAAACAAAATAATTAATTTGATTATAAACCAATTAACTTAAAACTATAGCCATAATTTAAATAGCGTAAAAAAATGTGCTTTCCAAACAAAATTAAATAAGATAAAATAACATAAAAATAAGAATAATTAAACTAAAAAACTAAATAACCTATAAGTATACTTTAAACCAAATTAATTTAATTGAATATTTAATTAAAACAAACTCTTTTTGACATGATTTTTGAATATTCATAAAAATGTACCAATTATATACGTAACATATATATTATTTAAAAATTACAAATAAGTGATAAACTATTTAGAATGACTAGAAAATATTTTTATATATATTTTTTTTAAAAAAAAAAATTCTTTTTTTTTAAAATTTTCTAAACTAATTATTTGAAAATCGTTTGAAATTAAAGAAGTTCGATGATTAATCTATATTGCGGAGTTCCAAAATTGGGTGTCAACAACTAGTATACTACTACTCCCAAAATATGTACTCATGCTCAAATGTATAAAATATACTCTTTCTCTGTTTTGAGGTAATTACTCAAAATATCCTCTTATAAGAGGTAACTGTTCTGAAATATCTAGGAACTCATAACTCATTTAGAAATCAAGGTTTATCTTTTCTCAATGTAATAAAAATATACATTTGAGACTTCTTAGTTCTCTTATACTCTTTCTCAAAATTCCTCTTTACTTTCTCATAACTCAGTTTAAAACAATTATATTTGCTTAAAAGATTCTCAATAAGAACTCAATGAATACTCAAGGATAAGGTTTATGTTGAAAATAGACATGAACAATCAACTCAATAAATCTCAATACACAACATACAACAGTCCAATGATTAGGAATAGAAATTGAATAATCATGAACTCAAGAACTCAGAACTCAACATCAACTCATCTCAAGAATACTCAAATCTACGGATAGAACCCTAGATTACTCTTTTACTGATTTAAAAGTAGATGTAGGGTGTGAGGACGAACTAGTTTAATACTATGATGGCCTTACATACTTGGGAAAACAAGGTGCTTGGCAAAATTAATGGGAACTTGAAGAACGCTAGAAAACTAGTTGGTTCTCCTCTTGAAACCTTACTCTAATGATTTGAAATGTTAAAGAACGTAAAAATGATGTTTAACAAGACCCTTAACTAGGTGTAAAAGGGTCGTAATTTAGGCTTAGGAGGGATGAAAAAAGTTTGAAATACCCTTAATTAATAGAAAATGCAAAACCCCAGGCGCATCTAACGGAGGTCCTGACGGCCCATCGCGAGTGAGACAGTCTGTCACAGTCAGGCCGTCATCAAGATTTGAAACATATGTCCAACTCCTGTTGGCGCGAAGCTACTGATGACTTCCCGTCACCAAGTTGACTGCCCATTACCTGTCATAATCAAAAACACCTGAAATTCTACATGTGTGACGGGCCAGCTGACTGCCCGTCAAGAGGTTGACTACTGTCAGGGCTGCCGTCAATTTTTTTTTAATTTGACAGTCTGTGGTAAAATGGACATGACTTTTTAACTCTAACTCTAAATGAGACAAACTCGGTGGCATTGGAAAGAAGACTCAAAGTCATTCAATTTGGTAGGTCATGGTACACCTAATTCATTATGTGCTGGGAGATATGATTGTTTTAAGTTGACCTAAGTAGAATCTTATGTCCAAACTTAATTGGTAAGGAGGCTTTCAACTCAACTTTGTGCTAGGGGATTCATGTGACCTTAATTCATATCCAAATCCATTCCAACACTAAAGAGTTCACCTTTACAAGTATGAGCAATTTAAGAATCACCATATAAGACTTCACATGAAAATAAAATATAGTTCGAGCCTTAGCTTAGAAATTTTTGGGGTGTTACAATGTCTCCCCCTTTGAATCATTCATCCTCGAATGATGGATGAACTGATCATGAGCAGGGTAGGGAAATGTTTAACAACACAATTTAATGTAAAATACACATATAATTCATTAACTCAAAACACTGAAGGATTGACTGAATTGAATGAGTACTTTAGGAAGAGTTAATACATTGGACTAGAACTAAATCAGAGGAAAAAAGATGAAGATATTTAGTCTTCATATCCTCCTCAGCCTCCCAAGTTGCCTCCTCAATAAACTGATTTCTCCATAAGACCTGGACTAATGCAACCTCTTTGATTTTCAACTTGCGAACCCGATGATCAAGAATCTTAACAGGAATCTCCTCATAAGATAGGTTGTCCTGGATACCAATATTCTCGGTAGGCACAATAAGTGAAGGATCACCCAAGCACTTCTTTAGCATAGATATGTGAAATAGTGGATGGACTGATGATAACTCTGACGGTAGCTCCAATTCATAAGCTACATTACCAACTCTCTTGAATATCTTGTAAGGACCAATGTATCAGGGGTTTAACTTCCCTTTCTTACCAAATCTCATAACACCCTTCATGGGTGAAACTTTCAGATACTCCCAGTCATCAACTTGAAACTCCATATCTTTTCTTCTAACAATTGTATATGATTTCTAACGACTTTGTGTTGTTTTCAAACTCTCTTGAATTATCTTCACCTTCTCCATGGATTGATGAACTACATCTGGCCCTATCAACTCAGCTTCACCAACCTCAAACCAACCAATAAGAGATCTACATTTTTGCCCATAAAGAGCCTCATACGAAACCATCTAAATGGTAGAGCAATGCAAACTCAATAAGAGGAAAGTGGTCATCCCAATTCTCTTTGAAGTTCAACACACATGCTCTAAACATATCCTCTAAGGTCTGAATAGAGTGCTCTGCTTGAACATCTGTCTGAGGATGAAAAGCAGTACTAAAGTTTACATTTGAACCCAAACCTTTCTGAAATGACTTCCAAAACTGAGCGGTAAATTGAGCACCTCTATCCTATATGATGGACAATGGAACTCCATGAAGTTGAACTATCTCACAAATGTACAAACAAACATACTTCTCTACTGAATTAGTAGTCTTTACCAGTAAGAAATGGGATGATTTAGTCATTCGATCTACAATCACCCAAATTGAATCATGTTGCCTACGAGATCACGACAAGCAAGTAATGAAGTCCATATTAATCATCTCCCACTTCCATTTCAAAAGAACTATATTCTGAGCCACACCATACCACTGATGATCTAGTCCTTGTTAACCAACCTGATTTTCCACAACCTGAGTCAACATTTTAATATCATTCCTGAACTCAACATTGGTTACATCTTCTTGAATGGGTTGCACTTCTAGTGCATTGAGAGCTTCTTGACCTTGAGGAATAGCATTCCTCCTAGTAGGACATCCTCGAACAGCTCTTTGTGGAGGCATGATCTGAAAATACACACGTAAGCATGAGTTAGATGAAACTATTTTTGAGTTGAACTCTATTGCACGAACTGGAGTAAGAAGAAAGTGAAATGTTCTTAAATGTCGTAGCTTCCTCATTATAGATGTAATGCGCTTCACACCAATAAGAAGGACTCCAATAGTCACGACTTTATAGACACCCTAGGACTCTTGAACTCTATACTCTGATACCATATTTGTCACGCCTCATGCCTACACCCTAGATGTGGTCGACACTCGAGAATCATTTCTGGTCCCCAAGTGAACCCTTGGCCTAGCTGACTACTTAGCGGAAGACTTACTCAAGCGATGATAGGCTCAAAATAGAATTGAATCAGTTAAACTCAAATACTCATCTCATAAAATCTGGAAAATACTCAATAACAACACTATAGTTTGTAAAACAACTCAAAGAGAGTAATTACTGAGAGACACCTCAACTCTGTTTATCTATGAAGCCTCTACTATAAAATAAGGATGCCGGGAAAAGAACCATGACATCTCAAAACTACTAACTATAAAGTAAACGTGAAGTCCTCCGAAATGCAAAGAGACTCACCACAAGCTAGTTGGAGTGTAGAGTGATCTCAACGAAGCATCTGTTGATGATCCTGAACACATGTATCTGTGTAAAAAAATATGTAGGTTGAATGACATCTATACATTGAATGTATGAGTATGAAATATAGCCGAAGCGAACAATTGAAAGAAAGGACTGCAATAGATAAATATATACTCAAACTGAATGTAAAGAAATAAAGGAGCTAAATTATTTAAAGCTTTACTGAATACTTACTACTCTCTAAACTTAACATAATAAGATATATTAAAATACACTTTAAATCTATTGAGTGATTCTCTAACCGACAACTATTACTATGAACTACATGATGATATGACGTCTCGCCCATGCTGCCAGAACTGTCCTATACCGTGCCAGGGTATATAACCTCTCAACTAAGTGGATCCACTAAGCAATAAGGATTCATCTAAAAAGTATGATTCTTTACCCATTTTGATGGACATGGTTTATGAGAATTTCGAGTTGTCTGAACTCATCCCCTTATCGGTTCTCAATACTACTCCCAAAATATATACTCATGCTCAAATGTATAAAATATACTATTTCTCTGTTTTGAGGTAATTACTCAAAATATCTGCTTAAAAGAGGTAACTACTCTGAAATATCTCTGAACTCATAACTCATATAGATATCAAAGTTTCTCTTTTCTCAGTGTAATAAAATGATACATTTGGGACTTCTTAGTTCCCTTATACTTTTTCTCAAATCATTTTTCAAACTCTTTCTTAAGATTCTTCTTTGCTTTCCTCAGAACTCAGTTTAAAACAATTATGTTTGTTTAAAAGATTCTCAATAAAAACTCAATGAATACTCAGGGATAAGGTTCATATTGAAAAATAGACATGAACAATCAACTCAATAAATCTCAATGCACAATATACAATAATTCAATAATTTGGAATAGAAATTGAATAATCAGGAACTCAAGAACTCAGAACTCAACATCAACTCATCTAAAAAATACTCAAATGTAAGGATACAACCCTAGATTACACTTTTATTGATTTGAAAGTAGATGTAGGGCGTGAGAACGAAGTAGTCCAATACTATGATAGCCTTTCATACTTGGGAAGAACAAGGTTCTTGGCGAAATTGATGGAAACTTGAAGAACCCTCAAACCCTAGATTTTTCTCCTCTTGGAATCTTGATTTAATATTTGAAGTGTTAAAGAACGTAAAAAGGATGTTTAACACTGTGTCAGGATGGGAAAAGTTTGAAATACCTTTAATAAACAGAAAATGCAAAAACCCAGGTGCATCTGACGGAGGTCCTAACGGCTCGTCGCGAGTGAGATGGTCTGTCACAGTTAGGTCGTCATCAAGATTTGAAACATATGCCTAACTCCTGTTGGCATGAGGCTACTGATGACTTCGCATCACCTGTCATATTCAACAACACCTGAATACCTGAAATTTTCACATGTGTGATGGGCCAGCTGACTGCACATCCAGAGGTTGACTGCCCGTCAGGGCTGTCGTCAGTTTTTTTTAAAAATGAAAGTCTCTAGTAAAATGACCATAAATTTTACCCCAAACTTGAAATAAAGAAAACTCGACGGCGTTGGAAAGAAGAGTCAAAGTCCTTCAATTTGGTATGTCATGGGACACCTGAATTGTTATATTCTGCTAGATATGATTGTTTGAAGTTTACATAAGTAGAATCTTATGTCCAAACTTAATCGGTAAGATACTTTCAACTCAACTTTGTGCTAGGGGATTCTTTTGACCTTAATTCATATCCAAATCCATTTCAACACTAAAGAATTGACCTTTACACATATGAACAATTTATGAATCACCCGATACAACTTTACATGAAAATAAAGAATGGTTCAGGCCTTAGCTTCAAAAAAATTGGGGTCTTATAATATCTCCCCCATGGAATCTTTCTTCCTTGAATGATGGATGAACTAAGCATGGAAAGGGTAGTTAAATGTTTAACAACCCAATTTAATGGAAAATACACATAAAACTCATGAACTCAAAACACTTAAATGGACTGAATTGAATGTGTACTTTAGGAAGAGTTAATACCTTGGACTGGAACTAAATTAGAAAAAAAGAGATGAGGGTATATAATCTTCATATCCTCCTCAGCCTCCCAAGTTACCTCCTCCAAAAACTGATTTCTCCATAAGACCTTGATTGATGCAACCTCTTTGGTACTTAACTTGCGAACCTGACGATCAAGAATCTGAATGGGAATCTCCTCATAAGGTAGTCTTTCCTTGATACCAATATTCTCGGTAGCCACAATAAGTTAATGATCACCCAAACACTTCTTTAGAATAGAGATGTAAAATACTGGATGGACTACTACTAGCTCTGACGGTAGCTCCAACTTATAAGCTACATTACCAACTCTCCTGGATATCCTATAAAGACTAATGTATCGGGGATTTATCTTCCCTTTCTTACCAAATCTCATAACACCATTCATGGGTGAAACTTTCAGATACATCCAATCATCAACCAAACTCTTGATCCCTTCTTTCAATATCTGTATAGTATTTTTGATGACTCTGTGCTATTTTCAACCTCTTTTGAATTAACTTCACCTTTTCTGTGGATTGATGAACTAAGTTTGGCCCTATCAACTCAGC
>JAJOOS010000604.1:0-39761 GCA_029582725.1 Solanum chiquidenum | reverse complement strand
TTGAGAATTCTTTCGAACATTATAAGAAAGTTCCTTTGAGTCTTTTTGAGGAGTCTTCTACAACTTCTAGTAACTTGTTTCAAGACTCAAGAAAGTGAGGATAATGTATTCATGAGTCTACTTTATCATCACTATATCCTTCATATCATGAACCATAACTCTTGAATTCATAATTCACATTCAAGAGAGAGTTAAGAGTAGAGTTAAATAAAGTCTTTTAGTTCAATTGTGAATCCTTTGATAGCAACTATCGATTTGAGCTAAGTTTAGAGGAAGTAAGTATAAGAATGAGAAGAGTTGTATACATGAGTTCCATATTGTTATTTAGACCCTTGAGTCGAGTCGTTCATCCCCATAAATTCCGCATAAACTCCATCAGTTGAGTACCTTTGAGAGGAGTAGTATCTTCAACTTCTAAGTCTTGAGTATTGAGTTCCTAATCATTTTGAGATTATAATTATAATCATGGGACTAATACATGTTACCATGAAGCCTTGAGTTGAGTTGTTCATGCCCATAATTTCGCATGAACCCTATAAGTCGAACATTCTTGAGATGAGAAGTATCTTTGAGCCCTTCAGTTGAGTAGTTCATGCTCATAATTCCCTATGAACCCTCTGAGTTTAGCATTATTCAAATGAGTAGTATCATTGAAGTTCTTGAGTTCCAAGTATTGAATTCTATCTATGGTTATTGAAAACCTTGCATTGATCCATTCACGACCATTATTCGGCATGAACCATATTTTAAGAAGTCTTTTACAAATATTTTAACTTTGTTTTAAGACTTAAGCTTTGAGTTGAGTAAAGAGTAAGAGTAAAATTCATTTCTTCAAATATTATACGGGAACTAAGTATTCCTAAGAGTTAAAATTATTTTCACATTTGAACAAGAAAGGAAACATTAATTTCCAAGAGATTCTTTGAGCTAGTTTTTGAATAATTATCTCAAATCACAGACAAAGTTTTGTTTTTAAAACATATGATCTGAGTATATTTTGGGAGTAGTATTGAGCACCGTTATGAGGACGCGAGTTCATAATAACTCAAGTCTCCATATACTATGTAGCCGTCATGGGTAGAAACAATCATACTTTTTAGATGATTCCTTAGTGCTTTTTATCACAGACTAGTGGTTCCACTTAGTTAAGGCGTTCTATATGACAACAAAGTATAGCACAGTTATGGCAGTGTGGGCAAGACTCGGTATCATCACTTAGGCTCATAGCGGTGGTTGTCAGTTAGAGAAACTCCCACATAGTTATATTGTATTTTTATATACAAATTAAGTATTATTGTATTTTTCAATACATTGAGTGGCTCAGTTTTACTATTTTCTATATATGTTGCATATTTTTACTATTACTATATCCTTGAGTATCATGAGTTGTGTCCTTCGAGTTGAGTATCCTGTGTTGATCTTGTGCTTCATTGTGTCGAGTACCTTATTATTGAGTTTCACTGAGTTGAGAACTTTATTACTGAGTTGAGTATCTTATCCTTGAGTACTTCTGAGTTGAGTAAGTTTGAGTAGTTTGAGTATCCTTGAGTATCCCTTGATTTGAGTAAGTTTGAGAAGAGGTAAGTATGTCTCCCTTTTTATCAAGTTTCAAGCTTATGTTATGCTTTAGAATTCCCCTTACATGCTCATACAGTCCATGTACTGAGCCATTTGGCCTGCGTCTTTTCATGATGCAGATTCAGGTATTCGGGATCATCAACAGGAGATTCATTGATACCACATGGAGTTAGAGTTAGCTATGGTGAGCCTCCTTGGTTACGGAGGATTTCATTTACCTTTTAGTTATAGCAGTTGTTAAGATGTCGTGGGTCTTGTCCCGACTTCTATCTTAGTCATTTAGAGGCTTCATAGATAGACAGTAGAGTTTCAGAAGTTTGTTCATTTATTTTGTTAAATGTTTTAAAGACTTAAGTTGCCCATTTTTGGGGCGAGTTGAATATATTATATTATTCAAAGTTTTCTTTTTAGTTAAAGCTTTAATTTAAGTTTTCAGGAATTTTTATTCAATTTTTAAGCTTTGTATGCTTGAGTTAGTCTTTAGCTTGTAGTCAGCCACACGCCAAACATGTTAATTTCAGCGTTAAATTTGTCCTAAAAAATTGAGACTTTGATGTTCTTGAGTTGTATTCTTGAATTGCTTTCGTTCTTCAATATGAGATGAGATTGAGGTGTTCTTGAGAGTTTAAGATCGATTTTAGAGTTGTGTTTTGATTAGATTCTTGTGTACATATGCTAGGTATCTGAATCTAAAGAGAAATTGAGAAAAAGAATCGAATTTAGGCGAATTAGGGGTTAGAAAATGAAGAAGGAACAAGTCGGGCAAATCTGGGTACTAGTTCCTCAGGATTAACAAAGTTGTCTTTGCGTCGCAGAGCGGTCACAAACCGTTCTGCCTCAAAATATATTTCGCGACCAAATTTTTAAATGCATCTCCGCGTCACGGACGCGCTTCCAGACAATGATTTATTGATTGTTTCTCATGTTTAACTATCTAAAAACACTTCTAAATATCACAAGATATTTCCTATCACAAACTTGAATTCATAAATCAAATTCAAGGTAGAATTAAGAGTTAAGTTTTTGAGAATTCTTTCGAACATTATAAGAAAGTTCCTTTGAGTCTTTTTGAGGAGTCTTCTACAACTTCTAGTAACTTGTTTCAAGACTCAAGAAAGTGAGGATAATGTATTCATGAGTCTACTTTATCATCACTATATCCTTCATATCATGAACCATAACTCTTGAATTCATAATTCACATTCAAGAGAGAGTTAAGAGTAGAGTTAAATAAAGTCTTTGAGTTCAATTGTGAATCCTTTGATAGCAACTATTGATTTGAGCTAAGTTTAGAGGAAGTAAGTATAAGAATGAGAAGAGTTGTATACATGAGTTCCATATTGTTATTTAGACCCTTGAGCCGAGTCGTTCATCCCCATAAATTCCGCATGAACTCCATCAGTTGAGTACCTTTGAGAGGAGTAGTATCTTCAACTTCTAAGTCTTGAGTATTGAGTTCTTAATCATTTTGAGATTATAATTATAATCATGGGATTACTACATGTTACCCATGAAGCCTTGAGTTGGGTTGTTCATGCCCATAATTCCGCATGAACCCTATAAGTCGAACAATCTTGAGAAGAGAAGTATATTTGATTCCTTCAGTTGAGTAGTTCATGCTCATAATTCCCTATGAACCCTCTAAGTTGAGCATTCTTGAAATGAGTAGTATCATTGAAGTTCTTGAGTTCCAAGTATTGAGTTCTATCTATGGTTATTGAAAACCTTTCACTTAGTCTTTCACGACCATAATTCGGCATGAACCATATTTTAAGAAGTCTTTTACAAATGTTTTAACTTTGGTTTAAGACTTAACCTTTGAGTTGAGTAAATAGTAAGAGTAAAGATCATTTCTTCAAAGATTATATGGGAACTAAGTATTCCCAAGAGTTAAAATGTTTTTCACTTTTGAACAAGAAAGGAAACATGAATTTCCAAGAAAGTCTTTGATCTAGTTTTTGAGTAATTAACTCAAATAACAGAAATAGTTTTGTTTTTAAAACATATGAGCTGAGTATATTTTGGAAGTAGTATTGAGCACCGATATTGGGACGCGAGTACATAATAAATCAAGTCTCCATAAACCATGTAACCATCATGGGTAGAAAGGATCATACTTTTTAGATGATTCCTTAGTGCGTTTTACATAGACTAGTGGATCCACTTAGTTAAGACGTTCTATATGATGACAAAGTATAGGACAGTTCTGGTAGCGTGGGCAAGACGCTGTAGCATCACTTAGGCTCATAGTGGTGGTTGTGGGTTAGAGAAACTCCCACAGAGTTATATTGTATTTTTATATACACATTAAGTATTATTGTATTTTTCAATACATTGAGTTGCCCAGTTTTACTACTTTCCATATATATTACATATTTTTACTATTGCTATATCCTTGAGTATCATGAGATCAATCCTTCGAGTTGAATATCTTGAGTTAATTTGTGCTTCATTGCGTCGAGTAACTTATTGTTGAGTTTCACTGAGTTGATAACCTTATTACTGAGTTGAGTATCTTATCCTTGAGTACTTCTGAATTGAGTAAGTTTGAGTAGTTTGAGTATCCTTGAGTATCCCTTGAGTTGAGTAAGTTTGAGAAGAGGTAAGTATGTTTCCCTTTTTATCAAGTTTCAAGCTTATGTTATGCTTTAGAATTCCTATTACATGCTCGTACATTCCATGTACTGAGGCATTTGTCTTGCATCCTTTCATGATGCAGATTCAGGTATTCAGGATCATCAATAGGAGCTTCGTTGATACCACATGGAGTTTGAGTTAGTTATGGTGAGCCTCCTTGCTTCCAGAGGATTTCATTTACCTTTTAGTTATAGCAGTTGTTAGGATGTCGTGGGTCTTGTCCCAACTTCCATCTTTGTCATTTAGAGGCTTCATAGATAGACAATAGAGTTTCAAAAGTTTATTCGTTTATTTTGTTAAATGTTTTAAAGACTGGAGTTGCCCATTTTTTGGGCGAGTTGAATATATTATATTATTCAGAGTTTTATTTTGAGTTAAAGCTTTAATTTAAGTTTTCATAAATTTTTATTCAGTTTTTAATATTTGTATGTGTCACACCCCTAACTATAAAGGGGCAGACATCAAGGATATACACAAGCACCTGCTAGATATCTTACTAATATCATGCCAAAGCTGAAGATTCATAAGTCGTGGAACCTATATGAAGACACATACTAAAACATAGATAAGAAAAGGGCCCGTTGGGATACATTACAACATAAACAAGACTAAGTTTACAAAGCCTCTAAAGAGTATGCCTTTGAGAATCTGATAACTAGTCAGGACAGGGCCCCGACATACCCATTCTTATATATGAACATATGTAGCAAAATATAGACTCCAAGTATCTGATAGTTCCAGGTAGAAGTGGAGCTTATCAACAGCTAAAGTAGAAGTCTCTAGTGTACTGAAAATGCTTGTTGTCCTCAGTACCTAAGCCTACAGTGATACAAATGAAACGCCAAAATAATAGGGACGTTAGTACATACAAACATTTACTAGTATGTAAAGCAAACTGAATAACAAGTAGACATCAAATATCATGATAGGCAAATCTGAGCATATGTATGCAGGAGACATAATCTGTAACTGGAATTGTGACCAACCTCAATGGTCCTCATTGAACGTTTTATGGCTTAGTCATTTATATATATATAATCCCTATAATTTGCCTAGGTGATATCTTTACTTCATTATATCGCTTCTTTGTTCTTTGTAAAGCTAACTGTCAGGGAATCACATGATGGCCTACTGAAGGTGATTAATGAACCCTGTATGGCATCTGTAGCCTATTGTCATGACCACGGGTGAAAACTCATAGTCTGGTAACGAGGTCTATCAAGGTACGCCCTCCAGGGCTCCTGTATGTTCTGCCCGCAGGCCTGTATTAGTCAGGTGAATTCAAGACGGGAAATTCCAGTTGACCATAACTGTATTCTTTGCATAAAGTAGCATCGCACGTAGTAGCGCTAAATATACCCACCCTACGATGTGGCGTAGTCTATAATCTTAACTGCTTGCAATTATTTATAATAATTAATTCATTAATCACAGAGCTCGTGATACAATTCGTGATTACATTCTTTATCTTGAGAATCATATATCTGGTGACCTATACACTTATGAATAGTCTATGGCTGGTTGATTTCTTTAAAGTTATGCAGCATTTACACCGCTAACTTCTAAGATCTCCAACTGTGGACAAATCTATTTGTGTGAAACATATTGCTTCCTTGAAGAGTACTATAACTCTATAGGTTTAGGACTCAACATGATACGGTTTAAAAAATCTATAGTGACATTTATCGGAAGAACATGCTAGTTTAAGTCGTCCCTTAAGGGCAAAAGAGGTTTCAGCTTTACATACCTTAATTCGGGACTTACTATCTTACGTCGGTAAACTCCTTTGCTGAAAACTTTATCGATAATATAAAATCATAAAAGGATAGTATAAGAAACTAATCAAGAGTCACAACAATGCCAAAAACACAATAATTGTTCGCGAGCGACAATCTCAATAATTACCACAGATGAATGATGTATCACCACACCCTTCTCTTTCTCTACATTCGAAGTAGGCTTATGACTTATTTACATGTTCAGTATTACTCCTTATACTTTAACCATAAATAACCAGCCCCTTTAATTATCCATACTTAAAATAAAAGTAAAACTCATGGCCTCCGATCACCATCCCACCGGTTCCTTGTTAACGATGTCAAATTCCTTTATAAGCTCATACTTTAAGTTGGTAGAGAACTAATGCCGTAAATTAAAATAATAGGAGCTCGTATAACCAGCTACAACATATTCTTAAAGACTTAGGAATTTCATCAAACACTTGGTGAGCGGCAAACTTTCAAGAACTATAATAGTCGCGTTCTCTATACCTACCCTTCCGTTTTAATGAAACCAACATAGCTCCCCAATACATTACCATTGACCCCTCAGTTGGTCAAAACAACAGCCAACACAACCTTCTACAAACTCCCTCCTCACCAAAACATCAATTACAATGGGTAAAACATGGACTCACGGCTTCCTATCACCTTCCCGTGAGTCCTACCCTCAAATTATACTTAAAGCATCCTTGGAATACCATTTATGAAGATAGAAGAGGATTCATACCTATATATCTATGATAAGAAGCCCATGTCCTTATTTATTCTCCAAGAACAATACTTTTTCCTTCAAGAAAACATTTAGCTAAGTATATCTGTAGGTCTATGGAGAGGAAGACACTTGATTCTTGAAGAAACCAACATACCTTAAGCTTTGGTGGATTGAAGATGAGAAAAACTTGAAGAAATAAGTTGAAACAAGTCCTTACAAGTTCTTGAGTATATAAGAAAGTATATCCCAAACTTCTAATATAAAAACAACAAGTTTGGCCGACTTTCTCTAAAGTGCCACATGTCCCGCAATGATTGGGCAGTGCGCGCGTCTGTCGTAGAATGAACATAACTTTTTACTGCGATATTGTTTTAACAAGCGGTTTGTTTCATAGGAAACTAGACTCAAATACCTTCAATTGGATAGGTTGTAGGCCCTCTAACTCGTTATATATTAGGAGATATGCTCGTTCAAAGTCAGATGAGAAATGACATCATTTGTAGTATTCCTCCACAATGAACCTTTAAACTTTAATCTTTTCTTTAATGATCTCTTTGGCCTGAAACTTTTGTTTAACCCTTCAAATGACTAAATATAAGGGTTACATGGTATGCTTAACCATTTTTAATGATATACCTCCCCCGATATCACATCTATGCATTGGTGTTTACGAGTCACAAATGTATTTTAAGTTACGGGATATAACATTAACCTGGCTGTGATACCAAGTTTGTCACACCCCTAACAAGAAAGGGGAAGTCATCAAGGATGTACACAAGCACCTGCTAGATTTCTTACTAATCTCATGCCAAAGCTGAAGATTCCTAAGCAGTGGAACCAATATGAAGACAAATAATAAAACATAGATAACAAAAGGGCCCGTTGGGCTACTTTTCAACGGAAAAAAGACTAAGTCTATGAAGCCTCTAAAGAGTATGCCTCTGAGAATCTGATAAATAGTGGGGACAGGGCCCCGATATACCCATTCTTATATATGAACATATGTAGCAAAATATAGGCTCTAAGTATCTGATAGCTGCAGGTAGAGATGGAGCTTACCAACTGCTAAACTGGAAATCTCTATTGTACTGAAACTGCTTGTTGTCCTGAGTACCTGAGCCTATAGTGATACAAATGAAACACCAAAATAATAAGACCGTTAGTACATACAAACATGTACTGGTATGTAAAGCAAACTGAATAAAAAGTAGACATCAAATATCATGATAGGCAAATCTGAGCATGTATATGCAAGAGACATAATCTGTAACTGGAATTGTGACCAACCTCAATGGTCCTCATTGAACGTTTTATGGCTTAGTCATTAATATATATATATAATCCCTATAATTTGCCTAGGTGATATATTTACTTCATTATATCGCTTCTTTGCTCTTTGTAAAGCTAACTGTCAGGGAATCACATGATGGCCTACTGACGGCGATTAGTGAACGATGTATGGCATCTGCAGCCCATTGTCACAACCACGCGTGAAAACATATATCTGGTAACGAGGTCTATCAAGGTACGCCCTCCAGGGCTCCTGTATGGTCTGCCCGAAGGCCTGTATTCGTCAGGTGAATTCACGACGGGAAATTCCAGCTAGCCATATCTGAATTCTGTGCACAGAGTAGCGTCGCACATAGTAGCCCTAAATATACCCATCCTACGATGTGGCGTATTCTATAATCTCAACTGCTTGCAATTATATATAATAATTAATTCATTAATCAAATAGCTCGTGATACAATTCGTGATTACATTCTTTACCTTGAGAATCATATATCTGGTGACCTATGCACTTACTAACAGTCTATGGCTGGCTGCTTTTTAAAATTTATGCAACATGTACACCGCTAACTTCTATGAGCTCCAACTATGGACAAATGTGGTTATGTGAAACATATTGCTTCCTTGAAGAGTATTATAACTCTATAGGTTTAGGACTCAACATGATAGGGTTTAAAAAATCTATAGTGACATTTATCGGAAGAACATGCGAGTTTAGGTCGTGCCTTAAGGGCAAAAGAGGTTTCAACTTTACATACCTCAATTCGGGACTTACTATCTTACGTCGTCAAATTCCTTTGCTGAAAACTTTATCTATAATATAAAATCATAAAAGGATAGTACAAGAAACTAATCAAGAGTCACAACAATGCCAAAAACACAATAATGGTTCGCGAGCGACAATCTCAATAATTACCACAGATGAATGGTGTATCACCACACCCTTCTCTTTCTCTACATTCGAAGTAGGCTTATGATTTATTTACATGTTCAGTATTACTCCTCATACTTTAACCATAAATAGCCAGCCCCCTTAATCATCCGCACTTAACATAAAAGTAAACCTCATGGCCTCCTTTCACCATCCAACTGGTTCCTTGTTAAAGATGTCAAATTCCCTTATAAGCTGATAGTTTAAGTTGGTAGAGAACTAATTCAATAAATTAAAATACTAGGAGCTCGTATAACCAGCTACAACATATTCTTAGTGACTTAGGAATTTCATCAAACACTTGGTGAGCAACAAACTTTCAAGAACCATAATAGTCGCGTTCTCTATACCTCGCCTTCCGTTTTAATGAAACCAGCTTACCACCCCAATACATTACCGTTAACCCCTCATTTTTTCAAAACAACAGCCAACACAATATTCTACAAAATCCCTCCTCACCAAATTATCAAATACAATGGGTAAAACATGGACTCACGGCTTCCTATCACCGTCCCGTGAGTCCCACCCACAAATTATACTTAAAGCATCCTTGGAATACTATTTATGAACATAGAAGAGGATTCATACCTATATATCAAACAGAAGCAGCCCCTATCCTTCTTTAATCTCCAAGAACAATACTTTTTCCTTCAAGAAAACATTTAGCGAAGTATAACTGTTGGTCTATGGAGAGGAAGACACTTGATTCTTGAAGAAACCAACTTACCTTAAGCTTTGGTGGATTGAAGATGAGAAAAAATTGAAGAAATAAGTTGAAACCAGTCCCTACAAGTTCTTGAGTATATGAGAAAGTATATCCCAAACTTCTAATATAAAAACAACAAATTTGGCCGACTTTCTCTAAAGTTCCACATGTCTCACAGTGATTGGGCAGTGCGCGCGTCTGTCGTAGAATGAACATAACATTTTACTGCGTTATCATTTTAACAAGCGGTTTGTTTTGTAGGAAACTAGACTCAAATACCTTCAATTGGATAGGTTGTAGGCCCTCTAACTCGTTATATATTACGAGACATGTTCGTTCAAAGTCAGATGAGAAATGAGATCATTTATAGTATTCCTCCACAATGAACCTTTAAACTTTAATCTTTTCTTTAATGATCTCTTTGGCCTGAAACTTTTGTTTAACCCTTCAAATGACTAAATATAAGGGTTACATGGTATGCTTAACCATTTTCAATGATATACCTCCCCCGATATCACATCTATGCATTGGTGTTTACGAGTCACAAATGTATTTTAAGTTACGGGATATTACATTAACTTGGCTCTGATACCAAGTTTGTCACACCCCTAACTAGAAAGTGGAAGACATCAAGTAGGTACATAAGCACCTGCTAGATATCTTACTAATATCATGCCAAAGCTAAAGATTCATAAGCAGCGGAACCTATATGAAGACACATAATAAAACATAGATAACAAAAGGGACCGTTGGGCTACTCTACAACGGAAAAAAAACTAAGTCTATGAAGCCTCTAAAGAGTATGCCTCTGAGATTCTGATAACTAGTGGGGACAGGGCCCCGACATACCCATTATGATATATGAACATATGTAGCAAAATATTGGCTCTAAGTATCTGATAGCTGCAAGTAGAGGTGGAGCTTACCAACTGCTAAACTGGAAGTCTCTATTGTACTGAAACTGCTTGTTGTTCTGAGTACCTGAACCTATAGTGATACAAATGAAACACCAAAATAATAGGAGCGTTAGTACATACAAACATGTACTGGTATGTAAAGCAAACTGAATAACAAGTAGACATCAAATATCATGATAGGCAAATCTGAGCATGTGTATGCAGGAGACATAATCTGTAACTGGAATTGTGACCAACCTCAATGGTCCTCATTGAACGTTTTATGGCTTAGTCAATAATATATATATATATAATCCTTATAATTTGCCTAGGTGATATCTTTACTTTATTATATCGCTTATTTGCTCTTTGTAAAGCTAACTGTCAGGGAATCACATGATGGCCTACTGACGGCGATTAGTGAACCCTGTATGGCATCTGTAGCCCATTGTCACGACCACGCGTGAAAACTCATAGTCTGGTAACGAGGTCTATCAAGGTACGGCCTCTAGGGCTCCTGTATGTTCTGCCCGCAGGCCTGTATTAGTCAGGTGAATTTACGACGGGAAATTCCAGCTGACCATAACTGAATTCTTTACATATAGTAGCGTCGCACGTAGTAGTCCAAAATATACCCACCCTACGATGTGGCGTAGTCTATAATCTCAACTTCTTATAATTATTTATAATAATTAATTCATTAATCACATAGCTCGTGATACAATTCGTGATTACATTCTTTATCTTGAGAATCATATATCTGGTGACCTATGCACTTACGAACAGTCTATGGCTGGTTGCTTTCTTTAAAGTTATGCAACATGTACACCGCTAACTTCTAAGATCTCCAACTGTGGACAAATGTAGTTGTGTGAAACATATTGCTTCCTTGAAGAGTACTATAACTCTATAGGTTTAGGACTCAACATGATAGGATTTAAAAAATCTATAGTGACATTTATCGGAAGAACATGCTAGTTTAAGTCGTGCCTTAAGGGCAAAAGAGGTTTCAGCTTTACATACCTTAATTCGGGACTTACTATCTTACGTCATCAAACTCCTTTGCTGAAAACTTTATCTATAACATAAAATCATCAAAGGATAGTATAAGAAACTAATCAAGAGTCACAACAATGCCAAAAACACAATAATGGTTCGCGAATGACAATTTCAATAATTACCACAGATGAATGATGTATCACCACACCCTTCTCTTTCTCTACATTCGAAGTAGGCTTATGACTTATTTACATGTTCAGTATTACTCCTTATACTTTAACCATAAATAACCAGCCCCCTTAATTATCCATACTTAAAATAAAAGTAAAACTCATGGCCTCCGATCACCATCCCACCGGTTCCTTGTTAACGATGTCAAATTCCTTTATAAGCTCATACTTTAAGTTGGTAGAGAACTAATGCCATAAATTAAAATAATAGGAGCTCATATAACCAGCTTCACCATATTCTTCGCGACTTAGGATTTTCATCAAACAGTTGGTGAGCGACAAACTTTCAAGAACTATAATAGTCGCGTTCTCTATACCTCGCCTTCCATTTTAATGTAACCAGCTTACCTCCCCAATACAATACCATTGACCCCTCATTTGGTCAAAACAACAGCCAACACAACCTTCTACAATCTCCCTCGTCACCAAAATATCAAATACAATGGGTAAAACATGGACTCACGGCTTCTTATCACCGTCCCGTGAGTCCTACCCATTAATTATACTTAAAGCATCCTTGGAATAGTATTTATGAAGATAGAAGAGTATTCATACCTATATATCAAAGAGAAGCAACCCCTGCCGTTCTTTATTCTCCAAGATCAATACTTTTTACTTCAATAAAACATTTAGCTAAGTATATCTATAGGACTTTGGAGGGGTGGACACTTGATTCTTGAAGAAACCAACTTACCTTAAGCTTTGGTGGATTGAAGATGAGAAAACTTGAAGAAATAAGTTGAAACCAGTCCTTACACGTTCTTGAGTATATGAGAAAGTATATCCCAAACTTCTAATATAAAAACAATAAGTTTGGCCGACTTTCTCTAAAGTGCCACATGTCCCGCAGTGATTGGGCAGTGCGCGCGTCTGTCATAAAATGAACATAACTTTTTACTCCAATATCGTTTTAATGAGCGGTTTTTTTTGCTGTATACTAGACTAAAATACCTTCAATTTTATAGGTTGTAGGCCCTCTAACTCGTTATGTAGTAGGAGATATGCTTTCAAAGTCAGATGAGAAATGAGATCATTTGTAGTATTCCTACACAATGAACCTTTAAACTTTAATCTTTTCTTTAATGATCTTTTTGGCCTAAAACTTTTGTTTAACCCTTAAAATGACTAAATATAAGGGTTACATGGTATGCTTAACCATTTTCAATGATATACCTCCCCCGATAGCACATCTATGCATTGGTGTTTACGAGTCGCAAATGTATTTTAAGTTACGGGATATTACAGTATGCTTGAGTTAGTCTTCCGCTTGTAGTCAGCCAGGATGAGGGTTCTCTTGGGGACCAACAATGGTTCTTGAGCGTCGGCCACGTCCAGGGTGTAGGCCCGGGTCGTGACATATATGAATGACTAAGGGTTGACTAATGCTTATGTTCTGCCTATGTTGGAGATTATGCTTATGACTATGTTGTCGTCTCTTATGCTTATAGTGTATGTTTTATAAAGTATCTCTTATGATTATGTCATATATCTTATGATTGACTAACACTTACGTTATGCTCTGATGATGTTATGCTAGCTATCGTATTTAGTACATATTGTACTAACGCATACTCTTCCCTACATTCTTATAAAATGTAGGGTCTGGCGATATTGAGTTTCATCCTCATGGCTAGGTTCATAGTGTAGCAAGGATTGAAGACTTGGTGAGTCCTCATAGCATCGAGGATTTGATCACCTTTCCTTTATATCTTTTATTTTCATGTTAGAACTTTTGTATGGGCTGCATCCCAAAGATTTATTCAAGTTGTTTTAGATGGTTTGAGACAAGTGTAATAGACTTCTGCTTTGCTTTTATAAAAGATTTTGATTGTATTAAAAATTGTTTTAAATTTCCACACCACTTTCTTTTATGTTATGTTATGATATGCTAAGAGGCTTGTATGAGGATTTTTGGAGTCTTGTACATCGTGTCACATCTAGGGGGTACCCCTGGGTTGTGCCAATTTGGCATTGTGATAGGCTGACATAGGAGACCTAGACTGTGGATGTCGGCCTTATTAAAGATGATGCTAATCCTACGGCACCGCGGAAGGGACCACATGTTGACCTACCGCCTTTGGGTGCATATTTGGCCGGATATATTAAGCATATTCAGGTTGAGCTGGCTACTAATTCTTCCATACCTCCCACTACAGTGGATGCACATGCTCCCCCATCCACGACCACCAGTCAAGATGAGATCTCATCCCGAGACAGTCCCCCTACGTGGACCACTCTAGTACCTATGGCCCGAGCCAGGAAACTGGAGACTCAGATGGCCACCTTATTGTAGCACATGAGGCCGTGCATGCAATAATATATTGAGAATTCTGAGGCTTGTATGGAGTGCATGATGGATTCTAAGATTCAAGCTTTCCACTAGCGGCTAGATGCATTCGAGCTGAGAGTATTGGAGAAGCCTGCACCTACTATTGATGTTACCACTTTCTAGACGGAGTTGGGTAGGATCCATTATGATGTTGATGCTTTTCTAGCCACTACTGAGACTGTACGAGAGACCACACCTTCACCCGAGGAGGATGAAGTGGTGATATATGCACTCTTTGGCAATACTATGCCACCAACTGACCCCTCTCGAGCGGCTGGGAAGCGCCACCGTTCTTCTGTGCAAACTTTCGATGTTGTGGAGGCCCACCGAGGTAAGAAGAGAGAGCGGCAATAGATTGAGGCTGCGCAGAGACAGTCTTTGTTTGAGGAGGAGTTGCGCCTGAGAAAAGCCTGTGAGATGGAGTTTGCAGGTGCATCTGGTTCGAGGAGCACTACTGATGGTGTTCCTATTGTTGATGAGGGCGCTACAAATGGTGTTCATGTTGCTGATCTAACGGGTTCCAGGAAACCGGACCCACCCACATCTTGATGGGTCTTTGGCGCATATGCGCCACAGGTTTCCTTCACCGCATGTTTTTAAGCCTAATAACTTAATTAGAAATACACGAAACCATCATTCTCCAAAAATCATCCAAATTAGAACGAAAAGGAGAGAAAGAGGCGCCAGTTTCCTTCAAGAACAAGCAGCAGTGTTCTTAACTAATTTGGCAATGATGTATAGCGAATGAGTAGATAGCACTTAAGTTGTGAAAGAAAGTGTGACGGTAAATTGTAAGTTTGAAGACTGAGAGGTAAAGATTGACTACTTGTCATGAGATCTTAGTGGGCGACTGTTTCTTAATTTTATCTAGTATTCATAAGTTAGTATACTATGTGTGAAGTTGTATTGATATCTAGGATTGGTAATAAATATTAAGCTTGAATTTGAGATGAGCGTCGTAATTAAAAGAATGACAACATGAGGGTGATGAGGTTAGTTTTGAGATCTGACCTAGTAGACTTGAGATAGAGTAGGTTAGGAATTGAGATGTTAGCTGCAATAAATATGAGTGCTACAAGTATGAGATCCTAACTTTTAGATAAGGGTAGTGAAGTGTGGTAAGTTATAAGAGTAACAAGAGCATTAAGAGGTGTACTCGAGATTGTATCTAATCAGTCGAGGTTCCAATTAAGTAACTGATTTTCCATGTGTGCCTAGATAGTATATTTTAGCTGTCAATGTTGAATAGGCTGATGTAAGCATTATTTGTTTCCTTAAAGAGTTAGATGATGTGGCCTTATAAGCCAATGAAAAGTATCTTAGAAAGTGTTCTTAGAATGAGTCTTAGTACGTATTTATGGAAAGTTCAGTAGCCATGAAATAAGCATTTCCGAAGTATTAGAGTAAAACGAATGTGGACAGGTTTAAAGATGATAGAATAGATCCTTGAGTTGGTAAGCGGCCAATTCCTCCTTTTCTACCGAAGTAATACCCATAATTCTTACTATCTTATAAACCTCATTAATGAACTCTTGAGGATCTTCCTCAACCTTGGAACCATGAAACTCCAGAGGATTCATCCTAGTAAAGTCCCTCACCCTTTCTATCGTTGCATCTATATTTGGATTCACAGGAGCCACAAACTCCCTATTTGCTAGAGCCATCATAGCTTGGACCAATGCGTGTAATGTGGCTCAAAACTCATCATTAGTCACTTGCTCGGCCAAAGGGTCGAATGAAACTTGGGGAACCTCTTGTCTCACATTTTTACAAATATTCCTTCTCACGGGATTCCTTCGTGGTGGCATATTCTGAAAAGCATCGGATAAGGATTGGGAAAGAAATATATAGTGTAACACCTCGGATTCTGAAAGAGACAAAGTGCAGATTTTCAAATATTGCAGGCGCCACCAACGAAAGACACCTACAGACCGTAGGGTGACCCAGAGACCGTAGGTGGGGTCCTTGGTTGGACACCCGCAACTCCTTCCCAGAAACCCCCAGAAAAATCAGTTAAGGCTCGGCCCACGGCCGGACTTACGGACTGTAGGCCAGACCACAGGTTGTGCTCTAGGTCCATGAATGGTTGCCCTCAATAGCCCCTCTCTGAAGCCGAATGAAGACTGACCAGGATAGACTATCGGGCAGTCCATGGTCCGCCGGTCAGGGGTGATAGATGGCTTCGGCATATTTTAAGTGAAGGTCGTTCGGTCGTTTCCCCTATGCGTTGGACACCTAAACTACGTCGTTTAATCCCTAAGCTACGTCGTTTTGATCAGTTTTACCCTATTAACTAAATCAGAACTTACCCTAGTAAATTCATTCACCTAATATCATTCAATTTGAATGAAAAGAAGAGAAAGCAGTCGACCAAACCCTCTCAAAGAATGCAGCAAGTTTTCCTCAATTCCAGCCCCAAAATCAAAAGATTTCTCTATGGAATTTGTCACCAGGTATGTGGGATTTCACTAGTGGGTTCCTTTCACCCATTAAGTCCCTAGATTTTAGTCAGAATCTTGATTCCCTAAATATTGCTTAGACCTAGGGTTTGTAGAACTTCATATAGTTGTTGTGATTTAGCTGTTAGAGTATTCTAAATCAGATTATCATGTTTTTCGTAACAATGTTGCTTAGTTCCTTGCATGAATTTAGAACCCTAGTTATGTAGATTCATTTATTTCATGAATTACACTTGCTAGATACATTTATATAGATATGCATGCTCCAGTTAAGAATGTTTCATTATCAATACTTTAATGTTTCATTTTCAGTTAGCATGTCATAATACTGAGCTATCCAGTATATTTCACTTATGTTGTATTGTACACATTTCCAGTTGGGAGTAGGCTTAACACTGAGTTGGACTACGGTCAGTCACCCTCAAAGTCCTAGAACTACATACCCCCCATAGGTTTGTAAGTCCCCCCCTGTGGGAATTATATTTAGTGATCACGCCAGTCATGCCTCTATACCCTTGGCAAGGTATATTGGGTCCTTTCGATGAGGCGTATACATCAGACTCCAAGGTTAGCTCATGTGGATTTATGTCATATAATAGTAGCTCCCATAGTCAGATTCTAGTGTATTGACCTGGTTACCAATTATATTTCATTATTCAGTTTCAGTATGCTTAGTACTTGGTCATTGCATTCAGTTTAGTTCATATTCGATATATTTCAGCATGTTCAGTACTTGGTCATTGCATTCAGTTTAGTTTATATTCAGTATATTTCAGCATCTTCAACATGTTCAGTTTATAACATTGCTCAGTATGCTTTGTTCAATTATATGTTTGTTCAGCTTTATCCTATCCTGCATGCTCAAGTACTGACGCACACTCTGTGCAACATCTTTTCGTGATGTAGGTTCAGGTCCTTAGCATTCAGATCATGTATAGATCGGTTCCCGATCCGTATTCAACACTATCAGTGGTGACTCATCATTCTTCAAGGACGACATACATGTTCTTTTATATTCAGTCTTTCATTTTAGTTTCAGTTTTGATGGATTTAGCTAGGGGGCATGTCCTAGCATCTGTAGTCAGTTAAAGGCTTATCTCAGGCATAGTTAGATTCAACTTTAGTTTTTGAGTTATAGTCCAGTGTTAATAACTCTTATCCAGTATTTATATTCAGACCAGTGCTAGGTATTCCTCACCATTTTAGTTTATCTCATGTTTTAAGTTTCCGCATAGTATCTCTTTAATTCAGTAAATTGTAGTATGCTTATAATATGCCAGCTCAGGGTTAGCTTAGGGTCACTCATGATCCTAGGTCCTGTGTTAACGTAAAGGGGGTAGCATTGGGGCGTGACAAACATGGTATCAGAGCATTAGGTTTAAGAGTCATAGGATGTCTGAAAAGCCACACTAAGTAGAGTCCCTTTGATAAGTGTGAAGTGTGCCACACCTATGAGGGGGAGGCTACAAAGTGTTTTAGAAAAAAGCTTCACTTTCTTGTTATTCTTATCGTGCATGGGTATGATCTCATTTCTAATTCAACGTTATGTGTTTCAGATCATGCCTCCTCGTAGAGCTTACGCAAGGAGTGCTAATTCCCGTAACGCTGATGCAGTTCCTCCAGTCCCAGACCATGAGGCTTCAAATGTAGAGTTTCAGAATGTTATTCAGCTTTTGGATCAGAGTGTAGCCAATAAGAATAACCAGCAGGTTCTAGTTCCTACAAATGCTAGTGGTGGATCAGTGGCAACTAGGGTCCGAGATTTTGTTAGGATGAGTCCGCCTAAGTTTTTAGGGTCGCAAGTTGGTGAAGACCCCCAGAACTTCATTGACGAGGTCAAGAAGATCTTTGGAGTGATGCAAGTGACTGGAAATGATAGGGTAGACTTGGTGTCCTACCAACTCAAGGATGTGGCTCACATATGGTTCACACAGTGGAAGCGAAACAGGGGTGAGAACATAGCTCCTGTGACTTGAGAGTGTTTTACCGGAGCTTTTCGAGATAGGTTCTTTCCAAGAGAGTTGAGAGAGGCTAAAGCTCAGAATTTTATGAATTTGAGACAAGGCTCCATGTCAGTCAAAGCGTACGGACTTAAATTTACACAACTCTTTAGGTATGCTCCACATATAGTTGCCGATCCTAAGGTACAAATGAGTAAGTTCCTACTTTGGTTATCTGACTTGGTGAAGACAGAGTGCAGAAATGTTATGTTGTTGGAGGATATGAGTATCTCTAGGCTCATTACTCATGCTTAGCAAGTTGATAGAGATAAGCTTAGGGAAGAGGCTAAGGACAACAAGAAGGATAGAACACGCAACTATGATTACTCTCAGCAAAAATCGGGTGGTGGAAATAGCTTGCAGTTTCAGCAAAGGTCTTCAGCCCCAACACCTTCATCAGCTAATGCTCCATCCCCCAGTTTTCGGCAGGATCAGAAGGTAGGGCATCAGGCTCTATGTCTCAGGGGAGTGTTTCAGGTAACAGGACCTACCCAACTTGTCCAAAGTGCGGTAAGAACCATCTAGGCGAGTGACTTGCGGGCAAGGACGGATGTTTTGGTTGTGGTCAGACTGGCCACAGGTTGAGGGTCTGAACACAGGTTGAGGGATTGTCCTTTTTCTAAACATGGACAAGGAGGTAACACTAATAGGTCTCAGTCTACAAATTCAGCAGCACCAGCAGGTCGGCCAACTCAGCAGGGTGCTTTATTCGGTATAGGTGACGGTCAGCGCCAGAACAGGTTGTATGCTCTCCAGGCTTGCCAGGATCAAGAAGATTCTCCTTATATGGTCACTGGTACATTACTAGTCTTTCATTTAGATATTTATGCTTTGTTAGACTCAGGGGCAACTATTTTCTTTATAACTCCTTATTTAGCAGTGAACTTCGATGTCAGTCCAGAAACTCTTTAGAAGCCTTCTCAGTCTCTACTCTAGTTGGTGACCCAGTTATAGCTAGATGGGTATATAAAAATTGTCCTGTCACTGTCTCTCAGAAACTCACCTTAGCAGATCTTGTAAAGTTAGAAATGGTAGACTTTGTTATCATTCTAGGCATATATTGGTTACATTCCTGTTATGCCTCGGTCGATTGTAGAACTTGAATCGTTCGTTTTCAGTTTCAGCGAACCAATCTTATAATGGAAGGGTAGTAGCTCTGTACATATGGGTCGATACATTTACTACATTAAGGCAACAAAGATGATATCTAAAGGGTATCTCTATCATCTAGTTAGGGTCTAGAATTCAATATCCGAAACCCCACCTATTAAGTCAGTTCCAGTAGTAAATGAGTTTCCAGAAGATCTTCTCGGAGTTCCTCCCTAAAGGGAAATCGACTTCAAAATTAATCTCCTTCCAGATACCCAACCTATTTCTATTCCTCCTTAGAGAATGGCTCCAACTGAGCTTAAGGAATGGAAAGAGTAGCTGAAAGACCTTCTAAATAAGGGCTTCATCAGACCTAGTATTTCCCCATGGGGTGCTCCAGTGTTATTCATGAACAAGAAAGATGAGTCTTTCATGATGTGCATTAACTATAGGTAGTGGAACAAAGTCACAACTTATCCCCAGGATTAATGATTTGTTCGACCAACTTCAGGGTGCTAGTCATTTTTTGAAGATAGACCTCAAATCTGGTTATCATCAGCTCAGAGTCAGAGATAGTGACATCCCAAAAATATCCTTCAAAACTCGGTATGGTTATTAGAAATTTGTAGTTATGTCATTTGGACTAACCAATGCTCCCTCATCTTTCATTGATTTAATAAATAGGGTGTTCAAGCAGTATTTGGACTTGTTCGTTATCGTTTTTATTCATGATATCCTTATTTACTCTAGGAATGAGGAAGAACATGCGACTCACTTGATGGTGGTCCTGCAAACTCTCAAAGATCGCCAGTTATTCGCTAAGTTTAGAAAATGTGAGTTTTGGTTACACGCAGTTGCTTTCCTTGGTCATATAGTGTCTAGCGAAGGGATCCGAGTGGATTTTTAGAAAATAGAGGCAGTGAAGCAATGGCCCAGACCCACCTCTTCTACAAATATCAGAAGTTTTTTGAGTTTGGCTAGTTATTACAGAATGTCCGTGGAAGAATTTTCATCCATAGCTTCTCTATTGACTAAGTTGCTCAGAAAAGGTTAAGTTGCAGTGGTCAGATGAGTGTGAGAAGAGCTTTTCAGAACTGAGAACTAGATTGACTACAACTCCTATTTTGACTCTACCAGAGGGTTCAGACGATTATGTGATCTATTGTGATGCATCTAGAGTCGGCCTAGGTTGTGCGTTGATGCAACGACATCAGGTTATAGCTTACACTTCAAGACATCTTAAGGTACATGAGAAGAACTACCCAACTCATGACCTCTAGCTTGTAGCTATAGTATTTGCCCTAAAGATTTTGAGATATTAGTTGTATGGTGCTCACTTAGATGTGTTCACAGACCATAAGAGCCTTCAGTATGTGTTCACCCAGAAAGAGTTGAATCTTCGCTAGATGAGATGGCTTGAATTCCTAAAGGACTATAATATGAATGTGCTTTACCATCCTGGTAAAGACAATATAGTAGATGATGCTCTTAGAAGACTATCTATGGGTAGTGTAATACATATTGAGAAATAAAGGAAGGAATTAGCAAAAGATGTTCAATGTCTTGCTCGCTTAGGAGTTTGCCTTATGAACATATCAGATGATGATGCAACAGTTCAGAATGGGTCATAATCTTCATTGGTAGTAGAGGTTAAGGAAAAGCAAGAAAGTGATCCTATATTAATTCAGTTGAAGGGTGCAGTTCATCAGTAGAAAGTTGAGGTTTTCTCCCAAAGGGGAGATGGTGTGCTTCGCTACTAGGGTCGTTTATGTGTTCCTAAGGAGGGTGAGTTGAGATAGCAGATTCTTTCAAAATCCCATAACTCCAGGTATTCTACGCATCTAGGTGCCACAAAGATGTACGGTGATCTGCGGGAAGTCTTTTGGTGGAATGGCATGAAGAGGGATATAGCATATTTCGTGGCTAAGTGCCTTAATTATCAGCATATAAAGGTAGAACATCATAGACCAGGAGGTATGACTCAGGATATTAACATTCCTAAATGGAAGTGGGAAGTGATAAACATGGATTTCATCACAGGTTTACCTCGTACTCGCAGACAGCATGACTCCATTTGGGTGATAGTAGACAGAGTTACTAAGTCCGCTCACTTTTTGGCTATTAAATCTACAAATTTGGCGGAGGACTACACCAAGATTTACATTAATGAGATAGGTTGCATGGGGTTCCTTTGTATATCATCTCAGATAGAGGTCCTTATTTTACCTCTCATTTTTGGAAGTCATTTCAGAAAGGTCTTGGTTCTCAGGTAAATCTTAGCACAACATTTCATCCACAGACGGATGGCTAGACAAAGCGTACCATTCAAAACTTAGAGGACATGTTAAGATCTCGCATGATCGACTTCGAGGGCAGTTGGGATGATCACTTTCCTCTTATAGAGCTCGCCTACAATAATAGCTACCATTCCAGTATTCATATGGCCCCTTATGAGGCATTATATGGGCGTAGGTGTAGATCTACAATTGGTTGGTTTGAGGTAGGTGAAGCAGCCTTGATAGGGCCAGATTCGGTTCATGATGCTATGGAAATCTTTCAGCTCATCAGAGATAGATTTAAGACAGCCCAGAGTCGCAAGAAGTCTTATGCAGATGTAAGGAGAAGGGACTTGGAGTTCCAAATCGATGATTGGTTTATTCTTAAAGTATCACCTATGAAGTGGATGATGAGATTCGGAAAGAAGGGAAAGCTCAGTCCCAGATATGTAGGTCCTTACAAAATCCTGAAAATGGTTGGTAAAGTGGCTAATGAGTTAGAGTTGTCAGCATAACTAGCAGCAGTCCATCCAGTCCTTCATATATCCTTGATGAAGAAGTGTGGGTGATCCAACATCCATAGTGCCATTAGAGAGTGTGGCTGTGAAGGATAGTCTCACATATGAGGAGGTGCCAGTTGAAATTCTTGATCGTCAGATTCGAAGGTTGAGAAACAAAGAAGTCGCTTCAGTTAAGATTTTGTGGAGGAGTCAGTCTGTAGAGGGAGCTACTTGGGAAGCAGAATAAGCCATGAAGGCCAAGTATCCTCATCTCTTTCCTTCCGATTCCATCCCAACTTGAGGTGATAGTTCCTCTCTAGTCTTTCAGTTACTCTTACGTATAATCAGTCTTAGTATCATGTTCCTTCAGTTATACTTGCATTTTTAGCGTATTTGCATGTTCTTGGAACTTAGTTCAGTCTAATTTCAGTTTCCAGTACTAAGTGGTAGGGTTTGCAGATCTTTCCCTCAATACCCAACTAGTTTAGTCTTGATTTGAGGACGAATGTCCCCAATGGGGAGATAATGTAACACCCCAGATTCTAAAAGAGACAAAGTGCAGATTTTTGGAAGTTGCAGGTTCCACCAATGGAGGCCACCTATGGACCTTAGGGTGACCCACAGACCATAGGTGGGGTCCGTGGTTGGGCACCTGCAACTTCTTCACCAGAAACCCATAAAAAATTTAGTTAAGGCTCGACCCACGGCCGAACTTATGGAGCGTAGGTCAGACCACGGGCCGTGGTCTAGGTCCGTGGATTATGGGCCTCAGCAGCTCCTCTCTGCCAGTCCATAGTCCGTTAGTCAGGGGCCGTCGATGGCTTCGGCAGATTTTAAGTAAGGGTCATTTGGTCTTTTCGCCTTTGCATTGGACACCTAAACTACGTCGTTTAATCACTAAACTACGTCGTTTTGATCAGTTTTAGCCTAGTAACTAAATCAGAACTTACCCTAGTCAATTCATTCTCCAAATTTCATCCAATCTGAACGAAAAGAAGAGAAAACAGTTGACCAAACCCTCTCCAAGAACGCAACAATTTTTTCCTCAGTTCCAACCTTGAAATCGAAAGATTTCTCCATGAAATTCGTCACCAGGTATGTGGGATTTCACTAGTGGGTTCGTTTCACCCATTAGGTCCCTAGATTTCAGTCAAAATCTTGATTCCCTAAATATTGCTTAGACTTAGGGATTCTAGAACTTCAGATAATTGTTGTAATTTATCTATTAGAGTATTACAAATCATATTATCATGTTTTTAGTTACTATTTTTCTTAGTTCCTTGCATGAATTCAGAACCCTAGTTGTGTACATTCGTTATGTTCATGAATTACACCTGCTAGGTCAGTTTATACAAATATACATGCTCTAGTTAAGAAATTTTCATTATCAATACTTTAATGTTGCATTTTCAGTTAGCATATCAGAATATCGAGCTATCTAGTATAATTTAGTTATGTTGAATTGTACACATTTGAAGTTGGGAGTAGGCTTAA
The DNA here is from genome assembly GCA_029582725.1 of Solanum chiquidenum. NCBI lineage: Eukaryota > Viridiplantae > Streptophyta > Magnoliopsida > Solanales > Solanaceae > Solanum > Solanum chiquidenum. Next base: position 15,854 of record JAJOOS010000604.1, on the reverse strand, counting down.
CACCGAGTTGGACTAGGGTCAGTCACCCTCATTGTCCCAGAACTACGTACCCCCGTAGGTTTATAAGTCCCCTCTGTGGGCATTATATTTACCGATCATGCTAGTTATGCCTCTATACCCCTGACAAGGTATATTGGGTCCTCTCAATAGGGTGTATTCATCATACTCCACAGTTAGCTCACGTGGTTTTATGTTGGTTAATAGTAGCTCCCACAGTCAGATTCTAGTGTATTGACCAAGTTACGAGTTATATTTCAGTATTCAGTTTCAGCATGTTCAGTACTTGGTCATTGCATTCAGTTTAGTTCATATTCAGTATATTTCAGCATGTTCAGTACTTCGTCATTGAATTCAGTTTAGTTCATATTCAGTATATTTCAGCATCTTAATCATGTTTAGTTTATTTCGTTGCTCAGTAGAATTTGTTCAGTTATATGTTTATTCAAATTTAACCTATCTTGCATGCTTAGTACCTTTCATGTACTGACACATACTCTGCGTGACATATTTTTGTGATGTAGGTTCAGGTCCTCAGCATTCAGATCACGTGTAGATCAATTCCCGATCCGTATTCAACAGTATCAGTGGTGAGTCCTCATTCTTTGAGGACGACAGACATGTTCTTTTACATTCAGTCTTGCATTTTAGTTTCAGTTTTTATAGAGTTAGCTGGGAGGCATGTCCCAACATCTCTAGTTAGTTAGAGGGTTATTTCAGACATAGTTAGATTCAATTTTAGTTTTTGAGTTATAGTCCAGTGTTAATAACTCTTATCCAGTATTTATATTCAGACCAGTGTTGGGTAATCCCCACCATTTCAGTTTATCTCATGTTTTATGTTTCCGCACATTATATCTTTAATTCAGTAAATTGTAGTATGCTTATGATATGCCAGCTCAGGTTTAGCTTGGGATCACTCGTGATCTTAGGTCCCATGGTTACGTCAATGTGGTAGCCTCGGGATGTGACATATAGAGTTAAACTCTATCGCACGACTTTAAAATTGTAAAATAAGTGGAATTTCCTAAAAATATTATATCCTTCGATTCATAAATTTGGTGCATTTTACACATATGAACAAGACTCTACTCGACGTGGCTTATGAGACATCCTAGGGCCTTTCTAAGCCTTGTGATCTGAATACTAAGTTTTCCACGACCCAAAGTACACCTAGTCATAACATGGTGTACAGAACCTCGAGAGGCCCTAGACAAGACACTTAGCATGATAATAGAATTTCAAGAGTTCAAAATATAGTTTTATATCATAAAGAGTTTGAGAAAAGTGGAAGTCTAACACAAGTCTCAGAGCCATCTAGTACATCATAAGAATAGTGATTATGACGTAACTGATACATCACATACAAGTTTAAGAAAAAAAGGAAATGACATAAAGCTATAAAAGTGACATCGTCCTCGAACTATGAGGACTCACCAAGTCATCAAATCTCTAATTCTTGCCACGAACAGAAGGATAAGAATCATCGAGCCCTACATTATTGAAACAATGTAGGCACAAGTATTCATTGGTACATCAAATGTACTGAGTGTTAATGGAATGAAATAAAACATGAGACGTGATCAAGAAGGAACATAATCAAAACATGTAATGCATGAAAAAGTTAAAACATAGTAATATGATTTAAGAAGATTCATAAATCATGAACATGGTCAATGCATCTTTAAATCATAAAAAAAACTTCAGAAACATTATTAATTGACTTAGTTCAATTTGTGTGAAGGTTGCCATTAAACGACCTATAGACCATGCGAGCTATAACATCGAATCCAGTGTCTGCCCCACACTGAGAAGGGGTGTCCTACTTTCCAAGATAAGGATCATGAACTTATGAAATCTGAGCTAAAGTGGATCCACTAGCTAATGTCTATCTAAGACAATCATCCAATGGTGGCACATAGGTATGGAATAAGGAGATAGTTATGACATAAGGAGATTGCTATTAGAAACCTGACCTCAAGCTATGGGAGAGCTTCCATCTCAATATCCTGTTGGTGCTAAGCATAAATCTCACGGAATAGTCATTAATATTATTCTTTTCATCATCCATGGAAAGGCACAATTAAGCAACCAATCAAAGCTAAAGTCATATTATCATCCATGGAAAAGTACAATTAAGATACTAATCCAAGCTTCAAACTTCATACGGTAGCTCCTTAGACCATGCGTGAGAAAATATATCACAATCCATGAACTTTTAATAATAGCTTTTAAAGGTCCATAGTCATTTACCTCATGCTATAAATGCCCAACTACTAATGCAGATAGTTTTGAAAGTGTGACCTATAATCATTGATGGCATATCGGGATACCATACAAATCAAGATCTACTTTTAGAAAATAGTCGAAAAAACATTGAGGGTGACTTGTACTGACCCCTAAATGGGCCGTCCAAGTCACCATGTGTCGTCTAGGGTCCCGTCTAGGTGACCCCTTCCTAGGAATCTTTTGATGGTCCTTCATGATGCCCAAGACGGGTTGTGGACCCCTAAACGGGCCGTCTAAGGTGCCTTGAAGGGTCCATGGTCCAATTTGGGTTTGTGGACTTGCCTATTTTCCCCTTTTAGTGATTTCTCGAAGTCTGAGATATTATACCACCTAATCTAGAAGTTTATGGTCCTTGCCTTGGCAAGTAAATACATCTCTTATCAGTGTGGGAGCAAGACAAGTGGTCTATGTCGGTTAATAGTACATATCTAACAAAATGAACTAAGTTGCTTTCCAAGGTTTTATGAAGCTTTCATGATGATGTTATGACACATTGACTATGTTATAATTATGATTCTTCTTTAAGGTTTTACTATGTTTAGCTTGGTCATGCATTCCATATTTTCGATTATGTCCCCTTATGATCGTGTTTTACGTTTTCATGCATATCCCTCATACATAGTACATTTCATGTACTAATACATACTTGTGCCTACATTGTTTCATTAATGTAGGGCTTGTCAACTCGTCCTCCTCCGTTCGTGACTAGTTGATCATCTAGAGATTTTGAAGACTTGATGAGTCCTTATACTCCGAGGACGATGTTGCCTTTCTTGATTTGTTTGGTCTTTACTTTCGGTTGTTGTATGTGGTGTACGGTTTATGTCCTGACCACTCCTTTTGATGTAATATATAGCTTGTCAAGACTATGTTACACTTCCACTTTGCAATGTTCAAACTTCTTTTTGATATGAGTCAGACGTGTGATTTTCTCCTAAATTAGTGTGTTCAAAATACATTCCATTTTTAGAGTTGTATCTGATTCACATGTAATTGAAATACATGTCTCTGGATGAATCAAATATATGTATTCGACATACATGTAACTAGACACACTAGATGCATATATTTGAGGATCAAAATCTAGCAAGATTTGTAATTTCAAAAATATATGAAAAGACATATAATAAAGTCTTAAACTAGTGGAATTTATAGAGTTTGCTCAAAATAATAAATCATGTGGACGGAATTGTGTGGGATTTATTTGTTGTCTAAATTTTAATATGACAACTTTTAAAGTGATATAGGCAATATTGAGTAACTTCCCTGTTAAAAAAACCATGACTTCAGTAAAATAATTTTAAGTAGTTGGATGACATTTTGAATGAACTCTACAAAATTATATTCATGCATATATCTATTCAACGTACTATAAATTCTTGTTCACACCAATTGTATCACACGAAGATCATTAGATCAAATTGATATGATCCAATAATTAATTTAAAAAATATACTAGGTTCAATATTGAAAAACTTAAATTTGAATTCGTCCATCTAACAAGTGGTGGATAACATGCTAAACACACATTGAAATAACAATCTTATTGACTCGTGAATACAACTGTTGTGTAGATATATAAGATGTGAGAATCGAGACTGAAATTGTTCAGACATGTGCAGAGGAAGTGCATGAATATCTCAGCATTGACTAGTGAGAGGTTGACTATAGATAGTTCCAAGAGAGGTACATGTAGGCCGAAAAAGTATTGAGGAGAGGTGTATAGATATGTTTTAAGATAGGAGGTTATGAAGGTCTTGCATATTAGGATAGGAGGTTAGTTAGTTCCTTGAGCATTGTCTTGCTTATTCCTCTTTACTATTAGTCATACTATTAGAAATATTACTCTTGTAGTGTTTTTGTCCTTTTAGTTTAGTTATTATTTGTAGATTTTTACACTTTGATTATTGTGTAGCTTGGTATGACTATTTCTTAAGATGATTGGTCAGGTTTTTTGTAATATTTTGTCATGATTGTCTTTTACGTTATTTTTTTCTTGAGTCGAGGATCTATCATAAACAACCTCTCTACCTTCAATGTAGTAATAAGGTCAGCACACATTCAACCCTCTCCATACCCTACTTCATAGAATTACAGGAAATTGTTGTTGTTATTGTTGTATGGAAAAAATCTACAATTAAAGTATAGTTTCTCCTAACTTCAATTAATTAAGGGATTACACTTAGGGGTGTTTGTGGTTTGGTTTGGATCGGTATTAGGTTAAAATCAAAATCAAACCAATCTAGTCATTTTTTAAATTTCTAAAACCAAACCAAACCAAATGAAAAAAATAACCGTCGGTTTGGTTCTATTTTTCCGGTTTTTTTTTGTTTGAAAGTAAATTTTTTTTGAGGACATATGTATCTCAATAGACACAGACATCTAGTTCATGAATAATCTACAGGAAAGCTATTGTGCGTTTAATTAAGAAATTAAACCATACTAGAGTTATTATCATACGGACAAAGTAATTCAATTAAAAGAAAGTGTGACTATCTTATGTGAGGTAGGGTAGGTAAAGATTAAAGTAATGAATTTTGATGGACTTAGATTTAGGGTTGTAATAGTTGGGCTAAATTTAAGTGTTGCTTTAGAAAATGGTAAACTTTAAAACTTAATTAAAATTTAACAAAATATTTGTATTTTATTTATGAATAATATATAAATAATTATGAAAGTTATGCATCTGATTTCTCGATTCGGATTAGTTATTTTTGTGGTTTATTTTTAGTAAAACCAAAACCAAACCAAATAGTATCGGTTTTTAAAATTTAAAACCAAACCTAACCAAATATCAACTGTTTAATCGATTTGGTTCAGATTACTGTTCGGTCTGATTTTTTAACCATAACCATGAACAACCCTAATTAAACTAGAGATTAATGTAAAAAAAAAAAGTAATCACATGTCATAATTTTTTTAATTAATAATTTCATTATAATTTAATGTGTACACTCGAAGACATGTTGTACCAAGATCAGGTATTTTATGATGCTAAATGAGCAAGTGGTACCATTTCGAGAATAAAATAGTCTTACGTTTCATACAAGTATTTTTTTATATTAATATAATTTAATTTTAAATAATTAAACTAACTTAAAAATTACTCCTACAAAACTTTAATAACTTAATACTTTAGTTATCAAATCTACTTTAAAATTTTAACTATAAAATTTAAACATTTAACTTTTAAATTTGAAAGTTGAACTTTGAAATATTAAATCTAAACTTTCAAATTTCAAATTTTAAAGTTCAAATTTCAAATTTCAAATTTTAAAGTTCAAATTTCAAATTTGACATTTGAAAATTGTAATTTCAAAAATATGAACATGCTTTCTTTTTTCTTACTTATTTAAAAAATGTCATTAAAGATGATAACTTAAAAGCTTAAACATGCAATTATAATTTAAATAATTAAAGTAAATATCGTCACATATTCCATTCCACTGCGTTTCGTCCATTAAAATAGGTGGGATGGCATAGGACTACGCCCTTTTGTCCTGGCCATCCCGACCAATGACCATCCCATCCCATCTTGCATCTCTGTATCCTATCCCGCCATCCCAGTCTCCCTAATAGCCCTAGTTGCTCCTAATTTAAATTAATTAAGGGATAAACTCTAAAGATTAATGTACATAACTAAATAATAATTATGTCTACTAATTTTTTCAATTAATGAATTCATTTTAATCTTAATGTGTACAGTACTCCATCACATGCTACATCGAGATTATGCATTATTATTACAGACTCCCTTTTGTAGCTCCATTTATCTCGAGTACTTTCAGAATTATTCCTTAGCTGAACAAGAAACAATAGAAATCTTTCAGAAACAAAGACCACAAGTAAAAAACTGGCGAAAATGACGGCCAAAAGCAATAGACTGCGCCGCTTTTTGGTCAAAATTGACAAAAAAAACGTCGCAGTCAAGTTCGTCGCTTATTGGCTCGACGATTTTCAAAAAGCGACGGACCGCGACATTTTTAAAAAAAGTATTTTCTTGAGTAATGTGACGTCGTGCGCGCTTAATAATAATTTTATTATTTACAAAAAGTGACGCCTTATTTTTAATTTTTAATTTTATTGAAATCTTGAAAAGTGACAGACATAGAGACGCTATCCATCGTGTTTTCTATAATTTTATTTTATTTTTTAAATTTAAAAATAGACGGAATGCATCACTTATCAAAAAATTATATTTTAAAAACTCAAAAAAGCGACGGACAAAACCACCATGTCCATTGCTTTTTCTGCATTTTTTTCCAACACCTGCAAGTTCAATTCAAATCAATTCAGCCCAATCACGCAAAACAGATAATAAACATGCTACACAAAATATAACACAATAAACTTAAATTAACTTTCAAAAATACCTAAATCACAATTTAAAGACTTTTAAAGTCTTTCAAAATTCGTTTCAAAATTTAAAAAAGTGCATAAACTAAAGATCAGATGCCTAAGGGGTGCAAACTATGAAATCATCAACCTCCTCACTCTCGTCGTTGGTGTCATCGACATGAGACAATGTAGCAGGTCAGCGAGCGAGGTTCAACACTTGTTGACACGACCCAAACAACTGTTATTGGCACCCACACTAATCCTCCGGTGGGAGAACCACTACCACAACCCGACTAAGCAACTTAAAGAAACTAAACCATTTCAAGATACGTAAGCAGGTTTAAATGACAAATTAAATAATGAGTTCCCATAAACTCTGAAGTTTAACAAAAAACCAAACATGAGCCTCGCGGAAATTCAACCCCTAGAAACTGAAAGTCATTGTACCAGAACTCTACCAATCAACAAGTCAAAGGAAAAAGGGGGTCCAACCCCGAAAACTAAACATACGTAAAATGTCTGAACATCTAGTATGAGTACGAAAAGAATGGACTAAACTAAAGATGGGTCCAAGGAAGGCTGAAAGAACTAGCTCAACCTCAAATCTGGTCTCGGTCAATGATCTCCTAGTCGAGGTCTGTCAGTAGCCTCCTGAAGATGCCATGTACTCAACAAAGAAAGAGCAAGTGCAGTATGAGTACACCAAAACCACGTTGTACTGGTAAGATCACGCGGCTACTCCGGTGAACGAAATATACGCAAGTAATTACAACACAATAAACACACATATACAGAAGGCATGATTCAGTTATCATTTAGGAGCAACATACAATTTCCCAATATCAATGACATGTAGATATGAACCTAATAATCACAAGTGGTCCTCTCATGGAACCCACACCCAAACTGTTAGTGTGTAGGACGTGACACCGGATCCAATATACATGTGTCATAATGTGACACCCGATCCAATATACATGTGTCGAAGTGTGACACCCGATCCAATATATGTGACGGAACGTGACACTTGATCCAGCACAACCACAGTTACAATCACACCCATAATGAACAGTGCTCATATACATACAATCAAGTAATAGGTTCATGGCATGTAATTGTTCATACATAATCATTTCATTAGATTTGATTCACGTTTCCCTATTCATATACATGCATGCATACAATGAAGCAATTAATCGACATATATCACACAACAGGATCGAACCATCACCTACCTTGAAACCAAGCCTGAATACTCCTGAGACACTTGAGCCTTCCCTTTCCGGAGTTTTTTAGCTCATTCTTGATCACTAAACAAGGTCTAGTTTAATATTAATATAAAAAAATTATCAACCTAAGGTCGAACTCATGATCCTAATGTTCAACTAGGGATTTTCCCACCATTAACTTCAGGCCAAAACCCTCCCCCAACGATAATTACCCAAGATTCTAAGTTCTAAGAATTGAAATACAGATTAGGGGAGTATTTATCGTATCTTTAGCACTAGAATTCGTGGGAGACTGATAAGAAACTGCCCCGGGTCGTCCCTTAGCTCTGAAAAATGAAGTTTTGCAAAAAATAATGAAATTGGGGTTTTTCTCCGGTTTAAGTTGTGAATGTCCTACCACAGCGGGCCCTGCCCCACCACAGCGGCCATGTCCTGACGAGATTAATCCCACCCCGGCGGCTTGCACGGAGACAGAAACTCAAAATTTGAGTTCCATGCTCCCATTTCGCAACACACGTCCAGCTCGTAACGTTCTAAAACTACCCTTTCATACCAAGATCAATTTTGGGAGTTCTACTCGCTCAAATTCAATTCTGTAAAGTTGTACGGGGTCCTTAACATCTTGGCTATCCACTCACGTGAACAAACCTATTATTAAATCCCCCATCAATTACCGGAATACCCTAGACCTCACCTGACTCAGATTTCTTCCAAGTCTGGCTTGGGTTAGAAATTTCCAAGTTACTACTCAGAGTTTTCTGGCCCAAATTCCTTTCCCCATTGGTTTTTCCATAAAGATGGAAAAATGTCTTTACAATAGATACCAATTTACCCATCAGTCATCCCTGAGTGATAAACTAGGAGAAATAGCTAAGGCAAGAGTAGGGTAGTACTTGAATCATCGAACAACTGGGGATACTTGTCTCGCATGTCCTTTTTAATTTCCCAGGTAGCTTCCTCAACCGGACGATGCTTCCATTGTACCTTCATGGACTTTATCTCCTTGGTCTTTAGCTTCTGGACATCGCGATCATGAATTGCAACCGGTTCCTCCTCATACTGAAGGTCTTTGTCTATCAAAATTGAGTCTCACTTTATGATGTAATCTCTGTCCCCATGATACTTCTTCAACATGGACACATGAAACACTGGATGGACTCTAGATAGGCTAGGCGGTAAAGACAACCTATAAGCCACTGGCCCTATAAAGTCAACAATCTCAAATGCCCTGACTTATCGAGGACTCAACTTGCCCTTCTTGCCGAATCTCATCACTCCCTTTATGAGTTACACTTTTAGAAGAACTTGCTCACCGGCGTGAAATGTCATGTCCCTTACCTTACGATCTGCATACTTTTTCTGTCGACTCTGGGCTACTAGAAGCTTAGCTTGTATGCTTCTCACCTTATCCTGAGCATCTTTCACCAGATCAACCCCCAAAGGTTTCACATCTCCAACCTCAAACCACACTGATGCATATCCCCTCCCATAAAGTGCCTTGAACGGTGCCATACAATGCTAGAATGGTAACTGTTGTTATAAGAGAACTCACATAAAGGTAGAAACTTATCCCAATGTCCTCCAAAGTCAATCACGCATGCCCTCAACATGTCTTCTAACAGTTAAATAGTTCTCTCTGACTACCCGTTCGTCTGTGGATAGAAGGTTGTGCTTAAAGTGAGTTGCGTGCCCAACTTCTCATGCAATTTTCCCCAAAACTTAGATGTGAACTGTGTACCACGGTTCGAGATGATGGAAAGAGGCACCCCGTGCAGTCTCATTATCTCCTTCGCATAAACCATATCCAACTACTGAGCATTATAGTGTACTTTGACTCGAATAAAGTGGGCTGACTTAGTTAGTCAGTCAACCACCCCAAGGTCTTGGGAAGACCAACCACAAAACCCATATATATATTTTCCCATTTCCATTCAGGGATTGACATTTGCTGAGGCAAACTTACAGGCGTTTGGTGCTCATACTTTACCTGCTGACAGTTTTGGCACTTAACTACAAACTCATCCATGTCTTTCTTCATGCCAGGCCACCAATAAAGTCATTTCAAATCTCGGTACATCTTGGTCGCACCCGGATGAATGGAATACCGCGAACTATAGGATTTGGTCAACATCTTCTGAATCAAGTCATCCACTTAGGGAGCACAAATTCTTCCCTTAAAATTGAGCACACCACCCGCATCAAGAGCCGTATCTTATGCCTTTTTAGACACTGCCTTCTTTCTGAGCTCATTCAATCTCTCATCCTCAAACTGCTTGGCTTTGATCTCCTCAATGAACGTGGGACTAACCTTAATGCTAGCTAAAACCCCACCTTTCTCTGATATGCCCAACTGCATGAACTTAGACTCCAAGGTTTGAATCTATTTGGCCAAAGGTTTCTTGGACACACCCAAGCAAGCTAGACTACACATACTCATTGTCTTCCGGCTTAATGCGTCTACCACCACATTAGCCTTACCCGGATGATATTGACTGGTAACATCATAATCCTTGAGTAACTCCATCCACCTTCGTTGTCTCAAATTAAGGTCCTTCAAGGTGAATACATGTTGTAGACTACGATGATTAGTAAACACCTCACACTTGACACCATAAAGTTAATGCTACCATATCTTTAGAGAAAACACTATCGCTGCCAACTCCAAGTCATGCCTCGGGTATTTTTTCTCACGCACCTTCAGCTTTCGCGATGCATAAGCTATGACATTTCTTTCCTAGATCAAGACAACACCCAAGCCCAAATGTCAAGCATCATAATAAAAAATAAATTATTTACCTTCCACCGACAGTGTCAGAATATGTGATTTGGTCAGAAGAGTCTTGAGCTTTTGGAAGCTCTCTTCACATTTGTCAGTCCATTCGAAAGGCACCTCATTTTGAGTTAGCCTTGCCAAATGCGTGCCGATAGAAGCAAATTATTTCACAAACCGTTGGTATTAGCTAGCGAGCCCTATGAAACTCCTAAATTCAGTAACAGAGCTAGGCCGAACCTAGTTTTTAACTGCTTCGATCTTTTGGGGATCTACCATTACCCCTTCCTTTGAAACAACATGCCCCAAAAAGGCAACTGCAGCCAAACAAAACTCACAGTTGGAAAATTTTGCATACAACTTATGTTTACCAAGGATACCCAAAACAATACAAAGATGGTTGGCATGCTCTTCCTTACTCTTCGAATAAACCAAAATGTCATCAATAAAGACGATAACAAATGAATCTAGGAATGGTTTGAACACACCATTCATCAAACTCATGAAGGTTGCAGGTGCATTGGTCAACCCAAACGACATCACTATGAACTCATAATGCCTATAGCGAGTCCTGAATGCCATTTTGGGTACATCCTCGGGCCTAATCTTTAATTGATGGTAACCAGACCTTAGGTCGATTTTAGAGAAAATGGATGCACACTGCAACTCGTCAAAGAGATCATCTATCCGAGGCAATGGATACTTATTTCGGATGGTGACCCTTTTCAACTGTCGATAGTCTATGCACATCTTCATTCTACCATCTTTCTTCTTAACAAACAAGATATGAGCACCCCACGGGGAAGCACTAGGACAGATGAACCCTTTATCAAGAAACTCCTGGATTTGAGCTTTAAGCTCTCTCAATTCTGCCGGACCCATGCAATAATGAGGAAAGGAGATGCGGCGAGGGCCCGACTCCAAGTTAATGCAGAAATCTGTACCCCTATCCGGAGGCATACTAGTCAAATCGGTAGGAAACACTTCCTTGAATTCAGACACTACAGGAATAGACTCAATAGAGGGAGACTCAGCATCAACATCCCGAATATGAGCCAAATATGCCAAACACCCCTGGCCCACCAGTTTTCTACCCGAACGAAAGATATGTCCTTAGCTGGCTTAGGCTTGTACATCCCTTCCCACTATAACTTTTCCCTACCCGGGATCTCTAGAGTCACAGACTTGGCTTTATAATTAAGCATAGCATAATAGGGGGATAATTGAGTCATGCCTAAGATTATATCAAAGTCAGTCATATCCAGAATAATCAAATCAGCCTAAGTCTGAAAACTCATAAACAGAACAGGACAAGCACGATATAAATGGGTGACTATGACATACTCTCCAACTAGAGTAGAAAGAAGGATTGGGGCATGAAGCACATCACAAACCGCAACAAATCCCAAGGCAAACTGAACAAATAATATTTGTAACTCAGAGTTCAATCCCTTGACGAATAGACGAATCCTCTCCTCCTATGTAGTCACCAACTGTGTAGCATACCTAGAGAAGGCATGGAACTTAGCCTCATAAGCAACTACAGTCATACAACCCTACTCCAAGGCCATGAACTCATCCTTCTTGAGATCCCTTAAAGTCTGGGGCACGTACTTCCCTAGAAACAAAGCATGGAACTACATCCAAGTGAGTGGGGACAGGACTGGCGATTTGCATTCCACATAGGCCCTCCACCACTACTTAACCTCACCTTGAAGCTGGAAGGTCACAAACTATACTCCATGCTCGTGTACAATGCCTGACTTGTGAAGCCTCTCATAGCAATCTAGAACGGCTTCAGCTTCAGAAACTTCGTCAATATCTCATGATCAGTACCAATCATCACAAGATCCAATAGGGGACGGAAGAAGGCATCAATGTATATTGCTCCATCCACCTTGGGAACAATAGCATCAATGGGGTGGTTGACTGGAGGTTGAGTAGTGTGCAATGTGGGAAGGACACCAGAGCCCTCCAACCTACTCAGAAAAGTTATGATCTGCTAAGCTATCACTGGGTCTAAGGGAGGAAGACCTATAGTCTCAGCCTGTGCGTCCTCCTCTGGTCCAACATCCTCCTCGACTTTGATCTTCACTTTCTCTTCCACCTTTTCTTGGGGTGCAGGAGGGGCCTATTTCCTGGGAACATTATTAACTAGGCTTCACCCCTGGTGGGTGCTACCCTTCCTCAAACAGAAGAGTGAAAAAGATTAGATACCAATTCGGATCACCAGATACCAATTAGAAATAAGTCATAACATGAAAGGAGAAGAAGACAGAGAGATTTCCTAAAGTCCTATAGCCTATCGAAGAAAAAAGTACATACGTCTCTGCACCGTTCCGCAAGACTCTACTAGACTCGTTTTGATACAATGAGATCAATGAACCTAGAACTATGATACCAACTTTGTCATGACCCAGACCGCCGAGATTGGCACCCTCACTAATCCTCCGGTGGGTAAACCACTACCACAACCCGACTAAGAAACTTAAAGAAACTAAACCATTAAAAGATATGGAAGCAAGTTTAAATGACGAATTAAATAATGAGTTCCCATAAAATCGTAACTTTAACAGAACAACCAAACATGACCCTCGTGGAAATTCAAACCCTACAACCTGAAGGTCATTGTACCAAAACAATACCAATCAAAAAGTCTAAGGAAAAAGGCGGTGCAACCCCGAAAACTAAACATAATTAAAATGTTCGAACATCTACTCCGAGTCTGAAAAGAATGGACTAAACTAAATATGGTTCCAATGCACCCTAAAAGAACTGGGGCTCACCCTCGAATCTGGTCTCGGTCAATGATCTCCTAGTTGAGGTCTGTCAGTAGCCGCTTCAAGATTCCCTGTACTCAACAAATAAAGAGCAAGTGCAGCATTAGTACACAAAACCACGGTGTACTAGTAGGATCACGCGGCTACTCCAGTCACTGAAATATACGCAAGCAATTACAACACAGTAAACACACATAAACAGAATGCATGATTCAATTATCATTTAGGAGCAACATATAATTTCCCAATATCAATGACAAGAAGATATGGATGTAATAATCACAAGTGGTTTTCTCATGGAACCCACACCCAAACTGTTAGTTTGTTGAAACGTGACACCCGATCCATCATACATGTGTTGGAATGTGACACCCGATCTAATATACATGTGTCGGAACGTGACACCCGATCCAATATACATGTGTCAGAATATGACACCCGATCCGATATATATGTCAAAATGTTACGCCGATCCAGTCAGCACAACCACAGTCACAAGCACACCCATAATGAACAGTGTTAATATTCATACAATCAAGTAATAGGTTCATGGCATGTAATTTTTCATACATAATCATTTCATTAGATTCGATTCATGTTTCCCTATTCATATACATACATGCATACAATTAAGCAATTAATAGGCATATATCACACAACAGGAAATTGAACCATCACTCAACTCGAAATCACGCCTGAATACTACTAAGACACTTGAGCCTTCCCTTTCCAGAGTCTTTCAACTCGTTCTTGATATAAAACAAGCAATTAATGCAAGGATCACTAAACAAGGTCTAATTTACCCGGATTATAATAAAATTATCAACCCAAGGCCAAACCCATGATCCTAATGTTCAACTAGGGATTTTCCTACCATTAACTTCAGGCCAAAACCCTCCCTCAATGATAATTACCCAAGATTCTAAGTTCTGAGAATCGAAATCTGGATTAGGAGAGTAATTATCGTACCTTTACCACTAGAGTTCATGGGAAACTGATAAGAAACTGGCATGGGTCGTCCCTTAGCTCTGAAGAATGAAGTTTTGCAGAAAATAACGAAATTGGGGTTTTTCTCTAGTTTAAGTCGTGACTGTCCCACCACAACAGGCACTGCACTGCCACATCGTCCCCGCCCTGGAAGCTTGCACGGAGACAGAAACTCAGAATTTGAGTTCCAAGCTCCCATTTTGCAACACACCTCTAACCGTTGACGTTCTAAAAGTACCCTTTCACGCCAAGATTAGTTTCGGGAGTTCTACTCACCCAAATTCGATTCCGTAAAGTCGTATGGTCACCTTAACGTCTTGACTATGCACTCACATGATCGAATTCATAATTAAATCCCCTATCCATTACCGAATTTTCCTAGACCTCACCTGACTCAGATTACCAGATTTCTGGCCCAAAATCCTTTTACCATTGGTTTTTCCATAACGACGGAAATAGGTAGTTACACTTGTTCTTTGAATTGCTTAACAGTCGCACTCATGGTTTTTTGTTCAGCTACTTTTCTTTTCTTAGACTCTGTCAGTGGTGCTGTAAGTTTTTCTATTTAATCCGACATAGCAGCAATTTGAATACCTTCAAGTTACTCAGCTTGACCTGACGATCTAATACCTTCTAAGCCTCACTGAAGTCGGCGTACATGGTTTTGAGAGACTCGACCATAGAATCTACCCTAGTGTGTCCACCTTACAACCATTTCTATCCAAATTTGAGTGGTCATTTCATGACTCATTTGGACTAAATTGTCACGCCCCAAGACTACCCCCAAGACGCGGACACGGGACCTAGGACCACAAGTGATCCCAAGGTAACCCTGCAGGCATGATCATGAGCATACTAAAGATAATAAATTGATGCGGAAGCTAAATCATAAATAAAATGAAAAGATGGGGAATACCCATATACTATAACTGAATATATCAAATCTAAGATTTTAATACAAAGAAGGTATTAACTCAATTCTAAGATGAATCTAACTATGTCTGAAATAAGCGTCTAAACTGACTAGAAATGTTGGGACATGCCCCAACTAGATCTAGCAAAACTGAAACTAAAAGACTGAAAATGTTGAAAAGAAACTCATGACTATCGTCCTCAGAGAATGAGGACTCACCACTGATGCTGCTTAACTGAAGATCGGGAACCGATCTAAGCGTGATCTGGATGCTGAGAACCTGAACCTACATCACGAGAAGATGTAGTGCACGTATGCGTCAATACTTGAAAGGTACTGAGCATGCATGATAGAGTAAAGCTGAAATAACATCATAACTGAACAAGCAATAAAGCAAGAGCATAATCTGAACATGATATAGATACTGAATACTGAGAACTGAGCTAACTGATGCAATGACCAAATTTATAACATGCTAAGACTGAATACTGAACTGTACTGAAATATGGTCAATGCAATAGAGTCTGACTGAACTGTGGGAGCTACTAATA
>JAJOOS010000603.1:0-78784 GCA_029582725.1 Solanum chiquidenum | reverse complement strand
TCATCAAGATTACAAGGAGACAAAAGTCAAGCAAACAACATGAATAGCAAACAAGTTACACCACTGATTTACAGTCTAACAATAAGTCGAAACACTCTCAGAAATTTCTAACATCTGAACGAATTACAAAGATCAAGAAGTAAACAGTCCACACATTAGTTGAGCAGCAAGATAACAACATCCAACCGTGAAACTAAATTACTGTTCATTTTCAGCCAAGTTTTCCCTTATAATAAGAAATGACATGTATATATTCAGATAGGTTTCAAAGTTTTGGACTTACATGGACAATTCGAGAGCGTTCGTCAACAAAAGATTTACCATCATGACCATGCGTATGGACGTGTAAATGTAACTCGCTTGGTGTTGGATCTCGACCCTTTTCAATAGCCTTTACAAAAGAAAAATCACTTTTTAGATACAAAAATATCTATTGCATAATGTGTATTTAGATACAAGTGTATATATCAGACAACCTAAAGGTGTTACTTATATAATTTTTGAAATATATACTTACAAGTTTCTTGCGATGCTCTCCAATTGAGATAGAGCCACATGTGTGAGTCCCAGCAGCAACTTCACGGCCGCCACGACGATTCTTTGCATTTGTTTCTGACTTTTTCTTAGACTTATCACTTCCCCAAAGTTGTGTCCATCTTTCCCAAACATGCTCAGGTACAAAACCTGGCCTAACTCCTCCCCTCTTTATTTTAGAAATAAAATTTCTGTATTTTATTGCCGCCTTAACCAACCAGTGTCTCTTCACTTCACTTTCACTAATAGAAACATCCCAATAGAATTTTTTCTGAAATAAATTTTGAAAGTAATATATCAATATCCTATCTATAAATATGAATACACTTTCCAAACTTATCTACGATGAAAAGTAATACCTTAGATTCTCCAAAATAACCATCTTTTACATCGTTTGAAACACTTTTCCAATTGATTCCATTGGGATCAACATCATTTCTGAAAGACTTGGTTATGAAACTAGAGCATATTATAGAAGATTCCAACCTGTGTAAATTTGAAGACATTATTTGGAGTTTTATTACAAACCATACATTATTTATGTGAGTGCTAACAAAAAGAATACTCAGATTATAGTAGGCTACTGATTTTTCAGATCCATCAATTAGCATTGCTTAACAGGGAACCTTAAATTATAATTTGTTTACTTGAACTTGTGGATTCAAAGACTACCAGTATTAACTACACTTAAGTATAAACAGGTTATGAGGATAAAAGCAAAAGAGTGGACTAACCCAACATAACTTATAAAAATAAGGGTCCGTGAGTGGTTACTACTAGAATCAGCATCAACTGTGTTTGTATGACCTCTTGAGTTGCTTTGAGTAGATAGATCACCTTCAATAATTGGATTACTACTACCTATTGGGATGCTCTGAGTAGACAGACCCTTACCTATGGGACTGCTCTGATTTGGTGTAACCGGAGGTGTCTCAGAGATAGTTGGGGTGGTACTTTGAGATGATGTTTCAACAGTTGTGGTACCACCTTGTTGAGGAGAAACTATAGTGGGCATTGGAATAGTTGGCATGCTTACATAAATAGCAGGACTACTCCTACCAAACGACTTACCACGACCTCTGCCTCGAGCCATATCTATAAAAAAATATAACAATGCAATTGGCTTCCTGAAAAATATAACAATGTAGTTGGCTTCCTGAAAAATGTATTGTCATGTCAAACAAAGAAACTTTCAGTGATGTGGAACTACAAACACAACAGGCATGGGAGCTACTTATCCAATGTCAAAAACAAAATACAGGCAAACCCACATAATATCATGTTGTATGAGAATGAAATGAGACTAGCAAATGACTATCACCAAATAGTTTGTTAGACCAAAAAAGAAATATTGCAAAAACAGAAACTAGAGTCAAACATTTATCACTAGTATAAATCAAATTAAGCTACCTCACTGAAGTGTACTGAAATATTAAAAATACCTCTAAAAAATCTTGTAGATCAAGTGAAAAAACTTTTGCCTGCATATAAAAGAGTGAAATAGTTATCATTGAGTTGGTTAGAAGATTTACACAAATAATGAGCTTCAGAAATCTATATTAGATTCTGAAAAAATTGAATACAATCACAGAAAAGGATATTAGGAAACTGTAGAAGCCTTTTAAGAGACTGAAAAGTTGAATACCATCAGATCATGTGCTTCTGATAAGGAACCTAGACCTGATGGTTACATTCTGTCATCAAAGCTGGTAGGTATAACACTAATGTAAAATGACCACAAAGCATACCATTTGTTTCAGTTTTCCCTGTACCAAGGAAGAGAACACAAACTCTCTTTGGATTGGCCATCAAAGACACCACACTTGGCACTAGAAACTCCATAACCAATGTAAAATGACCAATGAAAATGAAAAGACAGTAGCTAAAAGAGGGGAAAAGGTGAATGTGGAGATTTCCCAGGCATCCAAAGCATCACAAAACAACTCTCATTCAAATGGAACATTCAGTTACCTGGTATGTATAACACTAATTAATGCTACAAGTAGATTTAAATAAAGGTTAAAATAAGAAATAGAACACACATGGTTAAAATCCAAGATTTACTGATTTTAATCACCGTAATTTGAAAAACAGAAACTAAAGAAAATGAGAATATTTGGAGAAAACTTAATACAAACAAAATACGGTAAAGATACAAAAGTACATTATCAAGCACTAGTCACTATCTATGTCTTCTTCAAACTCTTCCTCTTCCTGATCCTCTTCATCCTCCTCAGTTTCCTCAGTTTCATATTCTTCTATTGATTCTATTTGGATTTCATGATGCTCTTGCAATAAACCATCATCAATGGGTTCATCCATTTCCATTGTATCCCCATTTGAATCATTTAAGAGTATGTTTTCATCAATGGAAATAGTCATCTATCTCGTGGACTTCAACTTCATCAACTTGGAATGGAACATTCAGTTATGAAGTTGTCTCCACTCCCTCATCAGGTAATTCAACAACATTTCGAGGTTTGACCTTCAATACAGCTACCCAGTCATCTTTATCCTTTTTCTTATTGGGATACGACACATAACACACTTGAGTTGCTTGCATTGCCAAAATAAAAGGTTCATATTTTTTATATCGACGACGTTGATTAATATCAACCAATTTGTACTGATTATGCCTTTTGACACCAACATCCATAGTTGGGTCAAACCATTCACATTTGAATAATACAGTTTGCTTCAAAGGCGCTTCAGGGTATTCCACTTGTATAATCTCTTTTATCCGTCCAAAATAATCACCAAAATTTGAATCCGAGATACAAACCCCACTATTCATTGTTGATCTTGCGCTACCATGACATTCTGTGTGAAATTTGTATCCATTAACAAAATAAACAGAATGACATGTAGCACTTATTAATGGTTCATGGGCAAGACTACTCAAGAATTTATTCTTTATGGGATTGCATCAGACCTATTTTGAAAAAAATGTAAGATTTAGTAAAATTTCCGAAGTCAAGTTAAGCACATTACCACATAAAAGATAATATTTTTGAAATCTTACAAATTCCTTGAACCATGTAGAGAAATTTTCTTCAAGGCTCTCATCTATTTGACCCTGAGATATATTCGGAAATTCTTCTTGCAAACGTTGCATGAACATACTTCATCATAGTAAAATAAGTTTAATTTGATAGTCGTGAATAAAGATATGTTTATATCATTAAGCAAATACCACTAACTTTTTTTACCTGACAAATGGCTCAACCTCCTCACAATTTAGTAAGATATAAGTTTGGGCAACCTTGATTTCTTCGAGGGATAAATCCCTTTTTTTTGCTTCTCCCCATACTCGACCTGGATGGGAGAATATTGATAAATTTCCTTCAAGATCTTCCACAACACCACCATCATCATTACGTTCCACATTATGATTACGTGTCATGACATGAGGTTCAAAATAATGAGAAAACAATTGTGTTGACTCTGTCATCAAGTACGCTTCACAAATGGAACCCTCTACACTAGCTTTATTCCCAATCATCCTTTTAAGAGTTCCCAAATATCTAAATAGCGAAAATGGATGGACCATTACATTAGAAAAGGAATGTATGGCAAACTAGTCATAAGTGACATAAAGTTTCACATTTACCTTTCAAAAGGATACATCCATCGATATTGCACTGGTCCAGCTATCCTTGCTTCATATGGAAGGTGCATAGGAAGATGTTCCATTGAGTCAAAGAACCCAGGAGGAAATATACGTTCTAACTTGCATAAGATTTGTGGGATATATCTCTCCAATCTCTCCATGTCATCCACTCGTAGAGTGGTGGAAGTAAGATCTTTAAAAAATAAGCTCAGTTCTATAAGTGCCTGCCACACATTACTAGGAAGTAGTTCATGAAAAGCAATAGGCATTAGTCGTTGCATGAACACGTGATAATCGTGACTTTTCATACCAAATATCCTTTTCGCATTTATGTCTGGACATCTACCCAAATTGGAAACATACACATATGGAAACTTTAAGCTTTTCACCCAATTGAACAAGATAGCTCGTGCTTCCTTGTCTATTGTATATATAGCTTTGGGATATTTTCCACTACTATCTTTTGCCAATTGAGGTCGATCATAATATTCTACCATATCTTGACGTGATTGTAGATTGTTTTTGGTTTTCTCATCAAAATTAAGAACTGTGTTAAACACATTATCAAAGATATTTTTCTCAATATGCATGACATCAAGATTATGTCGAATCATGTTAGAACTCCAATAAGGCAAATCCCAAAAGATGCTTTTCTTTTTCCATCCACAAGACTTGCATAATCTTCGATTAAATTTGTTTGCATCTAACTCTGTTACTTTCCTTATGCCAAAGCCACAAATTTGGTTCAATAATTCATCTCCTGTTCTATAGGGTGGTGGTGATCTTTGGACAGTCTTGCCTTTACGAAAGTTTTTACGATTTCTCCTAAATGGGTGATTTTGGTCGAGAAACATCCTATGACAATCAAACCATGATGTTTTTCTACCATGTTTCAATCTAAAGGATTGTGTTTCCTCCATACAATAGGGACATGCTAAATTACCCGCAGTATTCCATCCGGATAACATAGATTATGATGGAAAGTCACTAATTGTCCACATTAAAGCTGCCCTTAGTTAAAAGTTCTGCTCTTTTGAGATGTCAACTGCTTCCACACCTGTCTCCCACAACAAAGTCAGTTCTTTTATCAGAGGTTGCAGATAAACATCAATTTTATGTTTGGGATTGGTTGGCCCTAGAATAATAATTGTTAAGAACATATAAGCCTCTTTCATACACATCCCTGGAGGTAAATTGTATGGAGTGACACTCACTGGCCATGAAGAGTATTTACTCCCAGACTAACTAAATGGTTGGAAACCGTCAGTACATAACCCCAATCTTACATTTCTTGGTTCCACAGCAAAAAAATGATGAGTTTCATTGAAGTGCTTCCAAGCCTCAGAGTCTGATGGATGACGCATTACACCATCCTCTTTTGTATGCTCATGATGCCATCTCATGTCAGCAGCAGTAGCAGGGGATACATATAATCTTTGCAATCTAGGAATCAAAGGAAAATAATACATTTTCTTATAAGGGACCAATTTCCTTTTACAAGAGCCGACACGACGCTTGTATCTCTCATGGCCACAAATGTACAACATGTAAGGTGTTCATCATCACCCCAATATAGCATACATCCTGATTCACAACAATCAATTTTTTCAACTGGCAAACCCAAGCTACGCACTAGCTTCTTGGTCTGATAATAACTATCAAGAACCATGTTATCTTCAGGTAAAGCCTCTTTCAACAATTGCATCATTTGATTATAACCTCTCTGTGACATATTGTTCTCCATTTTAATTTTTAACAGCCGAGATACAAGCGCAAGTTGAGAGAGAGAAGTATCGGGATACAATTTTTGAGCAGCTGCTTGTAGCAAATCATATAATTTTTTAGAGTCGGGATTAGGATCTTCCTCCATCAAAGGTTCACAAGGATGAGTTGGTTGAGGTTCAATATTTCTAGAAGATTGCCAACTTGAACCTTGGGAAAAGTTGGGACACGAAGCATCTAAAACCATTTGTCGGTATGGAGTATCATATGTTAATTCAGGTTGAGCACTACCATTCAAATCTTGACCTGACGAAATCTCATTGATCACATCTTTTTCCCCTTGATGCTTCCAAACAAAATAGTTATCAACAAATCCAGTCTTATAAAGGTGATGTTTAACGATTTCAACATCCATGAATCTAAAGTTGTGACATTTTTTACATGGACATCTAACTTTGTCACCACTCAAGCGATCCTGTTGTGTACATGCAAATTGGATAAATTTATCCACACTGGTTAGGAAACTAGAGTTTATAACCCCTAGACCATCTAACCTCTCATACATCCAACCACGCTCTAGATTATTCATGTTCCTGTCAATGCTTAAACAAACAAAACTTTTACTAAAAAAGCACTAGTTGATTGACCAAAAGGTACTCTAATTCATATTCATTAAATTTAGTCAAAATATAGAGATCGAATTAAGAAAAATAGTTTCTCGAATTAGAATGAAATAGATTCATTCAGTAACTTTCACAACAATCGGAATTTGACTTCATGTGCTTGTGAATTAAAGAAATGAGGAGCTGAAACTGAAATTTCTCACTAGGAAAGCTGAAAAAAAGCTTACCTAAAAAAAAACTTTTCCTTACTGAAGAATTCTAATTCCAGTCAACTTACAGAATAATAAAGCATTCTAAGTCCAGCCAGCTTACTTTAGAGTATAAACTATACTTCCTTTTATAAATAAGGAACTAGTAGTACAAGCATACAAATAACAAAACACAAAATACATATAAAGAAACTAAATTTGCTTAAGCACATTGGACACAATGACAACAAGCATCTTCCTAATTACATTCAGTAAAGTAAATACCTAGATAGTTAAATTTTGAGCTAAATCAGGGGTAAAAATAAAGAGTAGGGCTTACTTCCAGTGAATATCAACCAGATCCTCATATTAGGGTAGAACAGTAGTGCCTGTAATATTTTAACATCAGATTGTGTTGGTTATTAACAAGAACATGAACTGGAATGAAGAAAGTAACATCTTTGATTATGCGAGAATTGACAATAATTCACACTATTAGTGTAATTTAACATGAAAGTAGATTAGACACAATTATTATTAGGTTACTTTTTACATAAAACTTAAAACTTACAAAAAAAATCCTAACTTTGAAGTTTCTAATGCCTCATTGGTCTAAAAGGTGTAAGAAGCAACTTCAGAGCTCTACAGGAAACAAAAAGAAGTTGACGCATTTCACTACGGAAAGGAGAAAGAAGCAGAGGCATAAAACGAAACTGCAGAGGCTGATTTTTACAGACGTAAGCAGATAATAGATGGGGGACTTACACTACAAAAAACTAGTAAATTGTGGCGGTTTATTTATAGGGGTCTTAAGAAACCCCCACTACGAATTCAATTTGTGGCGTTTGTGTCAATCCCCATAAAATAATTCCTTTTGTGGCGGCTTAAGTGTGGCGGTTATAAAAGACCCCTAGTATACATTCAATTTGTTGCCTTTGTTTCAATCTCCACAAAATTATTCTTGTTGTGGCGATTTTTTGTGTGTGCAAGTTTTGTACTACAAAAGAACGAAATGATGTCGATAATTTATTTTGGGTAAGACGGCGATTTATAACCACCACAATGAGCTACGGCAGTTTTTTATGCCTGCCAAAAACCCTTCTATTATTAATACATTACAGCGGTTTCAAAAAACCGCCATAAAATGCTATAAGTTGATAATGACTTTTAAAATTTGTATTACGACAGTTTCAAACCGCCATAAAATTCAAATTTTATATAATCTATTATAATTGTATAAAATAATATTTTGGTAGTTTCAGCCTATGCAATATTTAGTCATGCAAAATACAACTTACTAAAATAATTCCTTACATTAAAATAAATCATACACTATAAATTGTTAAACAGAGACCTGAAGCAGGATTACGTAATTCCAATATCTAAAATATATGTATACCAAAATTACATCTAGATTCAAGTTAGAGTTTCAAACTATTCAATAAGAATACAAAAGATAGTTTTGATCCTAATGATGATTATTAACTGTCACTCACTCTATCTCCATTGTTGCTTCTATCATAGGATCTTCTTGGTCCAATCGGTAAAGAAACGCTTTATAAATCTTGTGTCTGTCAAAGAAATTAAGAAATAAGTCGTAAAATGATAAATATTATAAAAGAAAATTTATTTAATGAAGATTATTTCATGTGTGCTCATTGAAATATTCATGTGTACAGAAGAATAACATAAAAATTTACTTCCATTTCAATCAGTTTCAGCAAAACACGTGTTGCACATTTAAACACCACAACTTCAATTACAACACAAAATGACGGGATGTTTCATCCCATTGAGCTCTTCATTTCAACACAATGAAAAACAAAATTCATAATGAAAGATTCCAACTGATTGAGCTCTTCATTTCAGCACAAACTGACTAAATATTTTAGCTCCAGTCAAAGACAAAAAATTGCAGAAATAATTGATGATTTCAGCACATTGAGCAAACCAATTCAACATAAAATGACTATAGATTTATAGGTAGCTAACTGAATTACCTTATGTTTTCTCTAGCTCATCTATTCAACAAAAGAGAGAGAACTGTGATTTCCAAAGCATCATAATACTTACAATATATAATGAAGATAAAATAAGTACTTCTACTGTAGAGTCGGAAATAAGTGATCAAGCTCCTGTGGGACTATGATCATGGCCATCAAGTGTCTGGTAAACCTGCTCAGATAAACTGGTGTCATTCACACACCATATTGTCTAGCCATATGATGAAACTATTCACTAAATTGGGTCATAATAATAATCAGATTTCGATTTTGGGGTTGTTGCTGAGACCACAGCCACCAACATTATAGATGAGCTTGTTGAAGTTTCTGAGGCAAACATCATTACCTCTTCCACTGATCCTGAATTGGCAGATGGAGAAACTGAGGAGGAAAGCAATGTTAAAGTGCGACTTCACAAGTTGAATAACTATTGCTATTCTAGTTCTATTATCTATAAGTTATAGCAAATCAATTTCTTGTTTGCAGTTAGAGCTTCTCAAACACATCGAGTATAGGGATATCATAACTTGCTTTTACTTCTGGATGCATAGTAGGAGAAGATGAATCTGGATCATAGATACAGAAGAAAATTAAATCAACCTAGAGATCAAATCACATAAACGAGGTTCTAAAGAATCTAAAGTCAAATATTAGTGCAAAAGAAATCTAAAAAAACACAAACATGGAGAGAAAGAGAACTGACTTAGATTACGAGCAGTGGCATTGACAGTGAATCCATGGTGTAGCAACAACTTGACCAGCCATAAAGCTATGAAACTAGATGCCCATGTTACACATACTACCTACACTTCTCCACTATTCTTGCTTTCCATAGCCAGATGTTATTTTAAAAACAATACAGAAATATAATTCTATTTGGCCATAAGGCATATAGTGGTATTTGTGCTCTTGGAAGTATTCTCCAAGGTATCACTTTATTCATGATTTCTTGGTCATCTCAATTCAATTCACTCAAACAAGAGTTTTTAACTGCCTTCTAAGTTATCAGTACTTTGTCCTTTAAGATACTAGCAAAATGATCACTAGTTTTAATTTAGCAGCAACTGCAACAGTTGTAGACTGGTTTATACTTAAGTTTGCAGCGTATAGATAAGCATTTGTCTTGGAATCAACCCCACCAACTATGACAAGCCCATCGAAGTCGAAATCATGTGCTATTTCAACAGATTGCTCAACTTGGGTCAGGATATCCAATATTAAATTTGAGAAGGTGGTTTTGAAAGTTATCGTGGCAGGCAACATTGAAAAGGTTATACACAAAGAGAGACTAGAAAATGATTTACCATACTATCTAAAGGAAAGGCACCACAATTAAGAAACTGACCATGATTAAAGTGAATATACTGCATATCACTCCTTGATTTACTAACTATACCAAACATAGCACACATGAGTGTAACAACTCTATCGACTAGAATATATGGTGGCTGCTTGGAATAACATCCGGCAAATTCTTGAAGCACTCTTTGAATTTTCTCCTCTATAACATTCCCTCTCGATTTAACCAACAAGAAACCATAAAAGTTTCTCCTCTGCCCAGTATCTACCCAGTTGCAAGAATTTCTCAAGGTTGATATAATGAACTTATCATGATCCAAGTCACTCGAGGCAGCACAAAATACTAAACTTAACATAGTAAGTAAACTAGAGCCATGATCAAAGAGAAATTCTAACCCGAATTGATCAGGTGTAAATAGATTCAAAATTAAGAGAATTTCATCATGGCCAAGTCTATTGTTTATACCTCTAGTTATAATCTTGGTGTAACAGCAAGTTGAAGGAATTGAAGACGTCCTCTTCTCGCATTGAGCAAGCCCAAGTCCATGTTGAGGGTAACTCTTTGGAATGTCCCGCAAAAATTGATTTGAACAATTATTTAAGACTTTATGAATATCAAACATGGTAAGGCCACAACGAATAGAAAATATAGAAGTAATCCATAATGAAGGCTTAGATGCATTTGCAATAACAAATACTATAGGTTCATCTCTGATGGTAACAATTTCCTTTTCATCATTTTTTATTTCACTCTTTACATCATCTTTTTTGTTTGATGACAAGGGAAACCCGCAGTCGCTACCCTTTGGATGCGCACAGGGTAAAACCCCCGCTCTTATGCAATAGCTTGCGAACCACATAGGAGAGGTAACCCGCACTAGGCAAGCCCGGTGTGACGAGAACGACCCAGAAGCCAAACCCCTTGCTTTCGCTGGCAAGGGGTTTCAAACTTGAGACCTTCAACATGGAAGTCCCAAGCCCAAACTACTGGGCCACCCCGAAATGCATTTTTTACATCATTCTCACAACCGATTGCCTTAGCAGTAGGAGAGACAGAATATGCCAAATCATAAACAAACCCGATTTCTAACATAGGCACTATATAATGACCCGATTGGTCATTTTTGAAAATTTTCATAAACTTACCGTTTTACACCTCTCAACACCAACCTCGAGTCATTTCTGATTGGATTTTGAAATTGGTGTCGAGCTTGAGAATTATGTAAGTTTTTGGGTTTTGAAAGGTTAAAGTTGTTAAAAAGTGGTTTTCGGTGTCTTTTAGAGTTCAAGTGTCAGAATAGAATTTCGCCGATTCCATCAGTCTCAGAATGCAAAAATTAGCCTCAGAAAGTTGTCGGTTTCAGATTCAAAGTCATTTTGAGGATTTGAGGTCCTAACTTAAAAAATTGTGAAATTTTAGCCTTTGGGTTGACTTTGATCAAAATTCTGGGTTTGGATGCTCAGATTGGATTTTTGAGAGTTTCGTGAGATTAGGGGGGATGATTTTAGGACTAGGTGAGGCCTTGGTTGAATTGTCAGAGGACCCGAGTGTGTTATAGCCTTTTTAGGCATTATGTTCGTTTCTTGTGACTTTCACAAGTTTCGGGTTAAGGAGACCTTGGATGCGAGTTTTGGTAGTTCTATGCATTGAGCCTGGAACGTCGAGTTTAGTCTAGCTGCATATTTGGTTTGTGTGAATAGGGTTCCAAATGAATCCCAAGGGTCCATTCGATGATTCTTATGTTGGTTGATTTGTTGTTGAGGTCTTAATCTGTTGTACCTCGCGATCGATGGGGTTGTTCATTTTTGAAAACCTTGCGTTAGTGAGTCCCTGATTGCGGAAGCAAGGGAGGTAAGACCCCAGACCCTCGCATTTCGTGAAGGTCTGCCGCTTTCGCGACCTGCGCGTTAGCGAGGCATGGATCGCTTTCGCGGGGGAAGCCTTTTAAGTGGGACTATTTGGTTGACTAAATGTTGGAGAGCTTTATTTGGGATCCAGGCCAAATTAGTAATTGGTTATAAAGGAATACCGGTTAGAAAGAAGAATTTTTATGCGTATTGAGATGTGAACGTTGTTCTTTCTCTCAGCTATCTATGATATCCTTATCCAATTATGTATCAATTTAGTTCTTGTCCCGTTTCTTATTTGCTTCTGTTGAATTTACTTTCTATCATTATTAATTACTTTGTAATTTCAGCTTAGTGTTCAATATAAAACAATCAGTTCTATTAAATGAACAAAGTTGTCTATTTTCGATTTGTTTCAAGAGCACTATTTAACAAGCAATTAATCAAAATTGTCCAATTATGGAGATATGCATTTAAGAATATCGCAGTGAATCAGTTACTCTCCAAATTAGACCATTTATATATTATGATATTTTTATGGAACTAGGCAAAATGTCCCTCTCAGACTCAAACCACACACCAAAATATACTTATATGCATCTGCCATTGTCGCTCTGTCACGCAGACTTCAACAGTGAATTAATTTTCCTCTCACGCAATTTGTCGAGGAAGGTATGTGCACAATTTTGACTTCGCTTTTGGTAGGCTTTGGGTAATTTAATTACCCTCCAACATTCAGAATTATAGTTCAATCATAATCACATCTCAATTCATCCAACAAGACTAGAACAACTTAAGAGGAAATAAGAAAAGAAAGAGAGGAGAAGAGAGACAAATACCTGATGACCTGCGAGGAGAGGATGGCCGAATGGGTGTGCTATCTAATGATGCGTGTGAGGAGGAGAAGGTGAGATGATGTGTCTGAGAGAAGTGGGAAATAACAAGAGGAGTGTGGGGAGTTTTGTCTTTGAAAATTTCATTTATCAGGAGCCTTCTTTATCAAAAATAAGTTCAAGCTGCACTTTGTGAACCTGTTGCAAAGTTTATTAGAACTTTTCACCTGTTTTAACCAAGAATTTTTGCACAAGTCATTATTTGTATCAATTTATAAGAATAATACTTTTTTTGATGATTTTAAAAACTAGAATAAACATATTTCACAATAACGTATTGGGTATAATTTTTTATTTTTAAAAATGGAAAAAAGTTGATTATTGTTGATGACGCTAAAGAGAAATTTATTATTGTAATAACGTTTTACCCTTAATATGTAACTCCCAGAAGTAATTCTCTGTCCAACTCCGTCTATGTAAGGAATGTAACTGACCATGTTATAAAGTTGTACCTCTTGATTACGGCTTAGGCTAAAACATTACTAATAATAACGACTTTAAAGAATCCAGTCACGTATGATTAAACTAGCAAATTTTGAATCTTTTTGATCGATCTACAACTCGTGTGTTATATAAAACGTTATTGACAGTTACATCATAAGCAAGTGTATTTCACTCACCTGACCTTAAAATACATGATCGTTAGAAAGATGCACTTTTTCCAATTAAGTTCAAGTGTTTGCCTCATCACTTATCACTAAGTTTGAGTGTCTATCTTACAAAATGTGTCAAACTTAGGGGCGATCTAGGTCTTTAGCCTTAAGACCAGTGGCGGATCCAGGATTTTCACTCAGGGTCAAAAAATAGGGATTTGGGAAGTGAAAAGTGATTTAGCCTTTAGGAATGAGACCTTGAATTTTTTTGGTTCAAATCCACACTTTTAGCACGTTTTTCAAAATAAAAAAGCTAAAAAAAATAGGAAGTTAAAATAAATGAAAAGCAAGCTACCTTGAATTTTTTTGGGTTCAAATCCACACTTTTAAAACAAAAAAGTGAAAAAATTAGGAAGTGAAAATAAATGAAAAGCAAGGTACCTTGAATTTTCTTGGGTTCCAATGCACACTTTTAGCACATTTTTAAAAACAAAAAAGCAAGAAAATTAGGAACTTAAATTAGATGAAAAGGAGCTAAAAATAAATGAAATGCTCATGCTGGGATCCGAACTCCATATGCAAAAGTTAGTTTTAAGGGGAGCTGCCACTACACTATAGCTCTCTTCTTGTCCATGTGAGGGTTGAAAATTAATATATCTACGTAAATACATAAAATTTAGTGTAATTTTTGGCTGAGGGATTCGGTGGATCCGTCCCTGCTTAAGAAAAATAGGATAAAAATTAATTTCATAGTGTGAAATTAATAATGCAATGCTCTCACAAAAAATTCTATAATTTATATGCTACAAATCATGTATTTAGAGTTCACTTTGACGTCCGTTCCTTACATGAATAGTATACTCAGTAGTATCCTGAATTGCACACTGCTTAATCCTCAAGGTGGGAAATCGACCCATTACTAACGACCAACCTCATTATCATGACACACAAGTTGTAATCAACTCTTGATATAATTGTAAATGTTAGTGACGTTTTATAGAAAACATGAATTTTAAATCAAATCAGAAAGCTTTTAAATTTGAAGATTCAACCATCCTCCTAGATATTATAAAGTTGCTATCAGTGGCGGACCCACATACACCCTTCTGGGTGCTCGAGTACTTATTAACCTTGTATCGCAGTACATATATTTGGTAAAATATTGTTATTGAGAGTTACATATTAATAAGGGTAAATAATTGTACTTAAGTTTGTCTTACCAAACACATTATTTCTATTTTCTATTTAAATAATAGTAATAGTAAAAATTAAAGAGAGGGAAAAGTAAGAAAACTTTCGTATTATTTTTTATTTCCATCCCTTTTAACCTAGTAAATCATATATGCGGCTTTATTCCCTCCATATTCCCACCTTCAGCACCATATGCCCACCTTCCGCTCCATATTTCCACTTTCCCCTGTTCTCCCCTTTTCTTGCTGAAAAACTTTCCTTTTCAGAGCTATAAATTCCCGGATTGTTCTTTTGGGAGAGATGGAATTCAAATTATCGATCAACATAAGGTTAGATTTTTGTTTTGTACTCAAATTCTTCTAAGTTTATATTTTATTTTCATGATACAATTGTTGGACAAACGTTTGTGCTTTATAAATTGGATAAAGATGTGTATTTTATTTCATTTAGTGCTAAGTTTATCAATATTCTGATATGTGCATTTAAGTACATCCTCTCTGCCAACTACTTGGTTATTACTGTATCATGTCAT
The DNA here is from genome assembly GCA_029582725.1 of Solanum chiquidenum. Classification (NCBI taxonomy): domain Eukaryota; kingdom Viridiplantae; phylum Streptophyta; class Magnoliopsida; order Solanales; family Solanaceae; genus Solanum; species Solanum chiquidenum. The sequence goes on along the minus strand of JAJOOS010000603.1, from coordinate 63,748 downwards.
CATATTCCTTCATATTTGATTTACCTCTCTTTTTTGCTTATGAATATGCAGACATGCCAAAGGTGAAACGTTTCAAGAATCCACTAAATGTTGCTAATGGACATGCTTCATCATCAACTACTCCAGTGGCACAAGCCCTCCCAGATGCTTCAATAATTCCCTCGCAAGCTCATGAAGGACAAGCTCCAATTCTCCTGCAAGAAGAACAAGCTTCGATTCCACCACAACAAGAACAAGCTCCAATTCTACCGCAACAAGAACAAGTTCACGTTCTGCCTTCTAATTCAAGTGTACCCCTTATGAACCAACGTATATATTCAAAATATTGGAATGTAGACACAAGAGGTATGCTTTATATAATTTTTACTTCAAGCTATTGTATCTTAGTTTTTTTCCTTTTTTGTTGAGTAAATTGTTTGCTTGTTAAAGACTCAGAAAACACTATCAAGCAAATTCATGTCAAGGCCAATGAGGTTAATAACCTAACTGTTAGAGAGCGCTTTATTGTGAAATTTGATGACTATAACACAACATATGGTGAAGCACAAGGGTTTCTCATTGGATATTGTGGATCTTCGGCAATTGATTGTATTTTGTTTCCGATTAGTTTTGAGAGGTGGTTAGGGCCATTAGGCATGCCTAAGAAGTACATGGAAGACTGTTTTGAAACAATATTGAAGGTACAAGTTTTTTTGGATATATATTTACTTATTTCACCATGATTATAGTAGACGTGAGAAAACTAACTTTTATTTTTTTAAGCCTCAGTTTCTTTTAGAAGTAAGAGAGTCCATTGCATACAGATATTGCAATGCTAGTATTTCAAAGAAGTGGACTACAAATAGACAAAGGCTATGGAATGAATATTTTGACCCAGCCAAAAGCAAAAATAAGATTCTAAGTAATGTACCATCTGGTATAAATAAAGATCAATGGGCTAGTTTTGTTGCTTATCGTATGAAAACATCAACAATGGTAAGATTCTGATTGTGTTAATAAGTTTCATTTCATTATAGTTAAATAAAGTTAAAAAATTTAAGTTGTACTTATTTTGTTGATAGGAGATTTGTAGAAGAAATAAGGAAATTTAGAAGATGCAAAAAATGCCACATACTGGTGGTTCAAAGGCTAACTCGAGAAGACGTCATGAACTGGTATGCACAATAACTTAATAATTTTTCTTTTTCTTTAGTTAAACTGTTTTAGGATAAGTTGTTTTATACCTTTTCTTTCTTAGTTTCTGGAAACTGAAAAAACTCCCAGTCGGGCAAAAATGTTTATTGAAAGTCATAAGAGAAGGAATGGATCATTTGTGAATGATGAAGCACAATTATAGGGGTAACTACAACAATGGTGCATTTTTTTATACATTAACTTCATTTTTACTGTCTCATAATTTGCATTTCAAGTCTTAATATTGATATCTATATGCTCGTAGGAACAAATTGAACTGAATATGACTCAAGGAGACACCAATGAGACTGAAGTTTCCCCAAATGATACTATTGGAAAGATGCTAGGGGAAGAGCACTCTGGGAGAGTAAAATGTATGGGTATGGGATCATCTCCTTCAAACACATTCTTGAATACCAAACGACGACTTAGTGAACTGAGCATTTCTTCGTCTAGCTACGGTGCATCGTCCACAAATTCTACCTATTTGCATCAAAAGGTGGCACGTTTGGAGTCCCAATTAGAAGGAATCTTGACTGCGTTGAAGGATTACATGATATCAAAGGATGGTGGAGTTCCTGAACAATTTTCTACTCTGTTTTCTCCTCAGCCAGAAGTAAGATGTAAATATTGTTTGTACTTCTTCTATTACAATCAATTATGATTAGTTTAATAATATTGTACTTCATTATTTCAGCCTGCTGATTCGAAGAATGACCTTGTTTCACTGGAGGATATTAGGGGATCATCGGTCGATAACAACACAAATCAACAATCAATTTCTTAATGTTTTATTTGTGGACTACTTTAGCTTTTTACGAATCTGAATTTTTAATGATTGTCTAGACTTGTTTTCCATGCTTTAGTTTGACATCCGTACTTAAATTTATGACTTGCTATTTTGGGTATTTCAATGGTAATTTATTTATGATTTAACGTATGAAGCCTAAGTTGATATATGATGTGCTCTTTAGTTGATGGGGCTGCAGCAATTTTCTCGATCCGATACTCTATTGCTGTCCAAATTTGAATTCTCTATGCAGATATGATTTGTGGATTTTCAAAGCTCAAGAGGCACATTAGTTCTAATAGCATATGTTGATGATCAGAGGAGGTGCTTTCCTTGGTAATCTTGTTACACCCCAGATGTTGTCCATAGAGATCAAAAGCAAGATGAAATATCGAAATCTATTCATATTTGTAGAGAACCTGCACATTTGTGTAGCCTTAAAGATTTGCAGTTCAATATTGACATTAGATGGAGCAACGAAGAGGTTCAGTTGAAGAGATTTATGGCATGGCTTATCCTTGTCCCTTTTCTAGCTTGTTGCAATTTTTATTTGTTCATTTGTACTAAGATATTCAGTTTGCCATGACAAGTTAGAGCAATTTACTATCTCTAATTAATTGAATCTGTGATTTATTATTTTTGCAAGTGTTTAAGTTCTCTTGAACAACTTGATCTTGCATACACAATCTCTTTTTTTTTTCCTTATTATGCCAAGTAAATTTATAGTTTAGTGGAAGTTTTTTAATAGAAATAAAACAGAACTTAATAGAAAAGCTACATACTTTGGATTATCTGCATCAATTAAAAGAGTAATAGCTTCCCTTTGTCCATCAACTCATGAGCAATACAAAACTTTAATAGGATGAAACAGAGAGACCTGCTCAAGGGATATGTTTCAGATTTATAGTATAGATTCCAGTTACTTCAGATCAGGTCCAATCTCTCAGGTGTTACATCATTATTATTAGCAAAAAAAATAAATGAACAAGACATAGATTATCCCTTCTTAAACACATCAGCTGGGCCAATTTTAAGAAGATTGTCCAATGCATTTAGGGGAGTAACAATATGTGCCTTCATTGAGTAAATTGAGGCCCTTGGATCCTTTATTGATGCACGCAAAAGCAATGAGTCAAGTTCATCCAACATAACTGAAAAGATGATTTACCATTGCCACTCTTATCTGCATATTGTGTTACTGCTAGAAAATTGACACGAAAAGATGATACAGGACCAGAACGCGTGCTATATATTATGGCAATCTCCATGTTTAGGTTGAAGCAGGACTCCAAGGGCTATGTCGACCAATCGTCTGCACAACATGCACAAGAGTGCAGAAGTTAATTGTCATCTCGTCGGAATGTTTCGCAACGAAGAAGAGTAGAATATTTTGATAAGACTCTTATCCACTAAGCACTCAATAATTTTTGTTAAAGGGGTTCACAAGTTAAAATACATATATATTCATTTAATTCTTAATACAAATACAAGGTCGACGGAAAAGTTATTTAGTTTGTATGCGAGTTTTAGTGTTTTTGAGCTTATGAACCTTGAACGATCATTTTCGATCAAAAGTTTAAGAATATGACATCTGAATCAAATTTTGATGGTTCCATCAGCTCCGAAAGTGTCATTTTAGGCTAGTAGCATGGTCGGCATGACTCTCGAGGTTTTCAGTATGAGTTGGTGTGATTAGACGTTTTAACTTTAAAGTTTAAGCCTAAGTTTGACTTTTGTCAACATTCTGAGCAGACGCGCTCGGATGAGAATTCAGTTAGCACGGTTAACTCCGGAATGTCGAGTTTTGTCTAGATTGACCCTTCGTTCGTGTCTAGAAGATTTTGAGATTTTTCTGAGCCCCTCAGTGGTTGACTTAAATTGGCGGTTGGTGTGAGACCCAACTTTTTATCGAGATGATCTCGTATGACAATTTCGACTGTGCCATTGAGTCCGGAATATCGAATTTGGTATGATTGCATATCTCATTTACGTGCACGGGGTTCCGAAAGAGTTCAGAGCACCTCGTCGGAGTTTTTAAGTTTTTGGAAAAATGCTGAAAATCTGGTGTATATAATACAGAAAAATCAGCATTTTCCTAAAAACTTAAAAACTCCGACGGGGTGCTCCAAACTCATTCGGAACCCCGTGCACGAAAATGAGGTATGTAACCATACCAAATTCGATGTTCCAAACTCAATGGCGCAGTCAAACCTTTCATACGAGGTTATCTCGATAAAAAGTGGGTCCCACACTCAACTGCCATTTTAAGTCAAAACCACAAAGGGGCTCGGAAAAATCCCGAAATCCCCGGGACACGAATTAAAGGTCAATCTATACCAAACTTGACATTTCGGAGCTAACCGCGCTCACCAAATTCTCATTCGAGCATGTTTATTCAAAATGTTGACTAAAGTCAAACTTAGGCTTCAACTTTAAAGTTAAAACGCTTAATCACACCAACTCACACTGAAAACCTCGGGAGTCATGTTGACCATGGTACTAGCCTAAAATGATCCTTCTGAAGCTGATGGAATCATCAGAACTTGATTCAGATGCCATCTTCTTGAACTTTTGATCGAAAATATCGTTCAAGGTTCATAAGCTCCAAAACACTAAAACTCGCATAAAAACTAAACAAACGACCAAGTGACGAAGTGTCAGTCCCAGCAAGTCATAAATGACTTGGGGTCGCTACAAGAATGCTCGAAACGACACACGAAAGGTAAACCAAATAAATGACCTGGAGGGTCATTATAGTATTTCACTCACGTGATCTTATAAACATGATTGTTATAAAGATGCACTTCTACCAATTAAGTTGAAGTGTCTGTCTTACAAAATGTGTCAAGTTTAACATACAGAGGCAATATTAAGCATATTTAGGGTGCATAATCGGACTCTTAGGGCATATACCTCACAAAACTAAGCTCTATGTGTGAGCCTCACATTATTTTGATATTGTCCTGCCCATAGAGAAGCTCCGACCAAAAACCAAAAAAACTTTAAGAATACGTAGTTCAAATATATAATTTGATAATTATAATTTTTTCTACAGTTATCTAATCTTAAAATATTAACCATTCTGAATACAAGATGAATTTTGTAATTGTTTCATAGATTTATCTATAGTTCAAGATGTCGTTATTTTGAATTTATTTTGTCCATACTCTCTTTATTACTTCTTTAGTAGATAAATAAATTGTACTGTAGTATGTATTGCCAAACAAATTATTTTTATTTTCTATTGTTTTCAATTTGAATAATAGTAATAGTAAAAATTAAAGGGAGGGAAAAGTAAGAAAACTTCCATATTAATTTTTATTTCCCTCCGATTTAACCTAGTAAATCATGCCTGCTGCTTTATTCCCTCCATATTCCCACCTTCAGCGCCATATTCCCACCTCCCCCTCCATGTTTCTACTTTCCCCTGCTCTCCCATTTTCTTGATGATAAACTTCCCTTTTTAGAGCTATAAATTCCATGGCAGTTCCTTTGGGAGAGATGGAATTCAGATTATCGATCAGCATAAAGTTAGATTTTTTATGTACTCAAATTCTTCTAAGTTTCTATTTTGTTTTCAATTCTCTGTGCATCCGAGTACATCCTCTCTGCCAACTACTTATTTATTATTGTATCATCTCATATTCCTTCATATTTGATTCACCTCTCGTTTTTCTTATGAATAAGCAGCCATGCCAAAGGTGAATCGTTTCAAGAATCCGCTGAAGCTTGCTAATGGACATGCTTCATCATCAACTACTCCAGCGGCACAAGCCCTCCAAGATGCTTCAACAATTCGCTTGCAAGCTCATGAAGTCTCACATAAAAAACAAGCTCCAATTCTCTTGCAAGAGGAACAAGCTTCAATTCCACAACAACAAGAACAAGCTCCACTTCCACTGCAACAAGAACAAGTTCCCATTCTGCCTTCTAATTCAAGTGTACCATTTATGAACCACCTTATATATTCAAAATATTGGAACGTGGACACAATAAGTATGCTTTATATAAATTTTTACTTCAACTTATGCATATCTTATTTTTTTTCCTTTTTGCTTGAGTAACTAGTTTTCTTGTTAAAGACTCAGAAAATGCTATCAAGCAAATTTGGGTCAACGCCAATGAGGTTAATAACCTAACTGTCGGAGAACGCATTATTGTGAACTTTGATGACAATAACACAGCATATGGTCAAGCACAAGGATTGCTCGTTGGATATTGTGGATCATTGGCAACTGATTGTAATTTGTTTCCGATTTGTTTTGAGAGGTGGTCAGGACCACTAGGCATGCCTGAGAAGTACATTGAAGACTGCTTTGAAACAAGATTGAAGGTACAAGTGTTCTTAGATATTTATTTAGTTATTTCACCATGATTTTAGTAGACGTGAGAAAACTAACTTCTATTTTTTTCAGACCTCAATTTATTTTTGAGGTAAGCGAGCCCGATGCATACAGATATTGCAATGCTAGTATTTCAAAGGGGTAGGCTACACATAGGCAGAGGTTGTGGAATGAATATTTTGATCCAGCTAAAAGCAAAAATGATATTCTAAGTAATGTTCCATCTGGTATAAGTAAAGATCAATGGGCTAGTTTTGTTGCTTACCGTCTGAAACCATCAACGATAGTGAGTATTATGTTAATAAGTTTCATTTCATCATAGTTAAATAAAGATGAAAATTTTAAGTTGTAGTTATTTTGTTGACAGAAGCTTTGTAGAAGAAAGAAGGAAACTCAATGGATACAAAAAATGTTAGAAGGAACCTTGACTGCACTAACAGATTGCATAATATCAGAGGATGGTGGAGTTGCTGAAGAATTTGATACTCTGGTTTCTCCTCAAACAGAAGTAAGAAGTAAACATTGTTTGTACTTCTTCTATTACAGTCAATTATGATTAGTTTAATAACATTGAACTTCATTATTACAGCCTGCTGATGTGGAGAATGACCTCGTTTCACGAGTGGATATAAGAGGATCATCAGCCGATAACAACACAAATCACCAATCAGCTGCTTAGTGTTTTATTTGTGGACTACTTTAGCTTTTTATGAATTTGCATTTGTAAGGATTGACTAGACTCTTTGTCCATACTTTAGTTTGATGTCAGTATTTAAATTTGTGACTTGCTATTTTGGGTATTTATGATTACATATTGATTGTTCAATAGATTATTTATGCATATGACTACACGTTTAATGTATGAAGCCTAAGTTTATATCTGATGTATTCTTAAGTTGATGGGGCTGCAACAATTTTCTCAAGTCGTTACTCTATTGTTTTCCAAATTTAAATTATCTATGTAGATGTGATTCGTGGATTTTCAAAGCTCAAGCAACAAATTATTTCTAATAACAAATGTTGATAGTCGGGGGAGGTGCTTTGCTTGGTAATCTTGTTACATCCCAAATGTTGTCCATAGAGATCAAAAGCGAGATGAAATACCAAAATCTATTCATATTTGTAGAGAACCTGCACATTTAGATAAGCTTAAATAATTGCAGCTCAGTATTGACATTAGATGGAGCAACGGAGACTGCAGGTGGTAATTGTCACCTCGTTGGAATGCTTGGCAACAGAGAAAAGCAGAGTATTATGATAAGACTCTTTTCCAGTTATTTATATTCATCTCTTTTTAGCTGATCTTACATAGACCTTCAATGCCTTATTCTCACATGGAAAAATCTTAGCTTCTCCACACACCTTTAGAAGCTTGTCGAACAAAAACAAACTCAAAAACAGGGACAACATCTAGCTATGTATATTATCGCAGAAAAGGGTTGTTCGCGCCTCAAAACAATCAGAAGCTCGTGTTAAAAATTAGAGCTATTGAAGCTAGACTCCAAGGGCTATGGCGACCAATCGCCTGCATAACATGCTCAAGACTGTAGATGGTAATTGTCATCTCGTTGGAATTCTTGACAACAGAGAAAAGCAGAGTATTATGATAAGACTCTTATCCAGTTCTTTCTCTTTGTCTCTTTTTAGCTGATATTACGTAGACCTTCAAGCCTTATTCTCACCTGAAAAAACCTTAGCTTCTCCACACACCTTGAGAAGCTTGTCGAACAAAAACAAACTCAAAACAGGGCCATCATCCAACTATGTGTACTATCGCAGAAAAGGGGTGTTCGCGCCTCAAAACAATCTACAAGCTAATGTAAAAAATCAGAGCTTAATCCCACTTCCATTTCTGAGACAACAACTGTGAATATCCAGTGTAAAATTCCATATAACATATAGGCGTGTACAAGCCCAACATATATATAAGGCTATATCGATCACAAATTTTGGTAGCTTTTAGGTTCTCTGTCAGTAGTGTGATAGATGATGCAGGAGATTTTTGTCACAGGAGCTTTTCTGTACAAAGTGTAAATATTTTGCTAATTCAATATGGAGATGTGTATAGCTGGGGTGTGGAACCTAATGAACAACCAATTTTTAAGTAGAGTTCAGTATACAAAACTTCTGCTTCTTTTATACGATATTATCATTAATTATGTTATTGATTTTAACTGCTATTTATTTCAATCAACATAATTCAATCTCATTAGTCTTCCAAAGTTGTTTCACAGGTATCCTATTGTTACTTTTTAGTTCTTATATCTTTATTGTAAGTTGTTCATGTCTCAAGAACTTATAAAGATTGTGTAGAAGCTGAGTGTTTCCTATAGTGGTAAGGGTGGAAAGGGTATGTAGAAGGATGTTGATGCAATAGGTTATGTCAAATTCTACCAATAGAACGGTCCTAACTTTACATAAACGTCAACTAGAATCCTAACCCAACCTTTCAGTAGAGCTGTAGAAGCAAGAGACTAATTTGTTGTTGAGTGATGTTCTTAGGCGAGGTTACAACTCCATCTTTATAGTATGTTTGGAGTTCATTTTTACTTTCTCAAATTTTCTTTCCGAATCGGAAACACGGATGAGACACCTCAATTTTTTGGTCTCTCAATATTCATACAAGCATTTTCTCCCTAATTCAATTCTTCTTATATTCGAACTTCAACAGCTCATATAAAACTAACCCTAGAGAAATCAAATGAAAAATAGAAACTAAAACACAATCAAGGAGAAAGCATGCGAATATGATAAATTAAGAAATTAAGTAATCAAGCCAAAAATTTAAGTGAGATCTGGCAAATTACTTGCAAATCAAAGAGAAGATGGAAACCCAGAAAGGCCATCCAAAATAGTAATCTTGTAATGTATACTGTGAAATGTGTCACACAATTGTCAATCCTTTTGTAGTGTATGAACATTATTTTAACATTCTTATACGAAATGACATACATTGCATTTTATCTATTGTTGGTGAATCAATGCTAAAAACAGTAACCTAAACTCGAGTGATGATCGTTTTGTATCACCTGCCCAATTTGCATCAATAAATCCACTAACAAAATCATCACACCTTTTATACTAAAGTCCATGACTAAGAGACCCTTTCACATAGCACAAAATCCTTTTTGAGACATCTAAATGAGAAGTTGTTGGATTATGGATAGGTTGCGAAATGACACCAACAAGTAAGAACTTTCTGGTTTTGTGATAGTCAAATAAATTAAGCTTCCAACAAGTTGTTGAAAGTTTATCGCATCATCAAATGGCAGACATGATTTGAAAAATGCTTAGAGACAAATCCACGAGGTTGCTCCATAAGAACTTCTCGATCCAACTCTCATACATTCTTTTCATCGAGATGCCACATTTTCTAGACATTGAGGGCATCAAGAGAAATAAGTAACCTTATGTTTTGATTGAATATAAGCTCAAATATATAAACCAAAGATAGAGAACTTTTGTGAATGACGATAATTGTTCGTTACTTACAATTAATAAGAAATGTGTCCTTGAAAAGCTCGGTAAATGAATTAGTCGAGCTAAAACATTATATTATGTTACTTGTACGAATATATAGATTTGAGATTATCATGAAATTTGAATTCAATTATAGTTTGGTAAATTAGCGTCAGATCATACATATATTCTGGTAGTCGATTTGATTATGGCATTCTTGTGAGACATGAAGTACGAAATTATGTGTTAATCAAAATCGACGGTAAATGTATGTGTTGTTTGAATTTTTGTTTTTCATCAAGATTTTATTGTAGAACTATTATACTATTGATATTTTCTTTATATGTTTGAGAATTTCTGTATAACAATATTCTTCTTTTGTGAATCGGGCTAAATAATATCAAATTAATCATTTTCAAGAACTTAGTTATACTTATTTTTATTTTATAACTCAAATATATTACTTTATTATATTATTTGATTTTTATCATATAATTATTTATATCCGTATATATATATATATATATATATATATGCAAAATCCTAATTTTAAAATTAATGAGAACTAAAATTGTCCTAAAATAAATAAATAGAGGAAAAAGGTATTTAATGCCTCAAATATATAACTCTTATTCCTATATATTATTTTCCAATGGTACAGAATCCTTGGCGTTTTTATTTGAGAAATTAAAAAATTCTACATACTTTAAGATTCTCTTTAAAATATACAACTCCACAAGTGAAAATTTTCATATACTAATAATTAATAAATATCATAAAATATTTGAAGCTTTTATATGTTTTGGGTAAATGAGGCTTTTATAATTAATTATTACATCTCAGGAGGGTTTAGCAGATTGAGCAAAAATTAAAGCGCAAGTCCTCCTCCATAATTGTACCGTAGAAATCTACAACTTCTTTCCTCTGATTAGAGTACAAGTCCTCCTCCATAACCTCAATTGTACAAATCTACAACTTCTTTCCTCTAGTTAGTTTTTTTGGTTTGAAGTTCACACGCTTCTTTCTATTCGGCTTGTTCCATCGTTTCCTTATAGACGAAGAACCATATACACATGAAGCCCTTTGTGGTGATTCTTTCATAGGTTCTTCCGTCCTCTGTCAATTTCTCGAATTAGTTTGATTTCAAAGAGAAATTTGATTCTTGGAGTTGATTGCCAGTACAACAAATCTGAAGGCTGCACTTTGGAGGATTTCTTTTGGAGGTATACCCATTTTAATTTATTTTTATTAATTGTTCAATGGATAAATCGTGGATTGGAAAGCCCCAGACCTCAAACGAATACTTGCTTGGTTTGGATAAATTTCTTGATTTTGCATTTAAGAATTCGGCTGTGGAAGATACAATTAGATGTCCATGTCCTATATGTCATTTTAGCAAGTGGAAAACTAAAGTGGAAGTGCAGTATCATTTGATTTGCAAGCCATTCCCTCATAATTATTTTACTTGGAATATTCATGGTGAGAAAAAGGTGTTAGAGCCTTCTGGAGATAGAGATGTTACGCAAGAGATGTTTCATCTAGAAAATCTAATAGAAACAATGATTAATGATGCATTTGGGCAGTATAAGCAGCAAGTAGTAGGGACATCTCAACCATTGGGTTCAACTGGAATATCAAATGAGGGGCATAGGGAGGATTCTGGTGACTTTCATAATTTTCTTAAAGATGGAAGTGAAACACTGTACGAAGGAAGCAAGTACACAAAAGTAGAGTTTTTAATAAAATTGTATCATATAAAGGTCTATTGTCGAATGACTGAAAAGGCAATGACCATGATACTGGATTTGTTGAGAGATACATTTGAGGATGCAAAGTTGCCTCCTTCTTTTTATGAGGCCAAAAAAACAATTAAGAAACTTGGCCTCGACTACACTAAGATTCCAGCATGTCCAAATAATTGTATGCTATTCTGGGAAGGTGATTCAGAATTGGAAGTATATAAACATTGTGGTACATCTAAATGGAGTTCTAATAAGAAAAAAAAAAGCAAGCTGCAATGGTTTTGCATTACTTTCCATTGAAGCCAAGGTTGAAAAGGTTATTTATGTGCAGTAAGACTGCTGAGCATATGAGATGGCATGCTTCGGAAAGTAACCCAGATGGGCTTATGAGGCACCCAAGGGATGGTGAGGCATGAAAGACATTTGATCAGATTCACTCTGGATTTTCTTCTGATCGTCGAAATGTTCGCTTGGGCCTTGCTACTGATGGTTTGAATCCTTTTGGAACAATGAGTTCTACCTATAGTATTTGGCCAGTCTTCAGTATTCCGTACAATCTTCCTCCTTGGATGTGTATGAAACACACCTCCTTCATCTTATCAATGATCATCCCAGGCAAGCAAAGGCCTGGAAATAATATAGATGTATACTTACAACTGCTTGTGAAGGAATTGCGTGAGTTATGGAATGATGGTGTTGAAACATTTGACTCATCATTGAATGAAACTTTTAGAATGCATGCAGCTCTTATGTGGACAATTAGCGACTTTCCTGAATTAGGTATCTTATCTGTCTGGAACACACATACTGGTTTTGCCTGTCCAACTTGTAACTTTGACACTGAACCTTGTCGTCTCCATCATGGTAAAAAGTGGTGTTTTATAGGTCATTAATGTTTTCTGAGAAGAAATAACAGGTTTAGATTAAGCCAAGTACGCTTTAATGGAAGCACAGAGGAAAGAAATCCACCATTAAAATTATCAGGTTCTAACATTTTGAGACAAATTGCTGAAGGGAGGGGAGTAGAGTTGGATGGTAGAAGGAAAATATCTAGACGAGCAACTAAACAATGGAAAGAGAGAAGTATATTCTCTGAACTTCCATATTGGGAGTCCAACTTATTGAGTCATAATCTAGATTTTATGCATATTGAAAAAACTATATGTGACAATATCATATATACGTTGTTGGATGATAAATCAAAGTCAAAAGATAATGCTAATGCTCGCAAATATATAACAGAAATGAGAATAAGGCCTGATCTTTGGATGAAGGATGATGGATCATATAACCTAGCTATGTTTTCACTTATGACTGATAACAAAAAGAAGGTGGACACCAAAAAGTTGTTTCTTACAGCTTTGAAGAATATTAAAGTAACATATGGCTACTCAAGTAACATTTCCAGATGCGTTGATCTTGCACAGAAAAAAAATTCTGGGTTGAAAAGTCATGATAGTCATGTTCTTTTAGAGAATACATAAAGAGGAGTTCAAGGGGAAGAAGACCTTCACCTACAGAGATAGAGAGGAGAGTTAATAAAGAGTTTGTTGATTGGTTTCAAAAGCAAGTGAGTAAGCAATCGTTATTTATTGTTTATATTTGATTTGAATGAACAAATTTGACTAAGTCCATTTTATTTTGATTTAGATTATGAATCAAGACACAATAGATACAATGTCTATCGATCTAAAGTTTTTAGCACGAGGTCCATCTGTAAATGCAAGAAGATTTACTGCATATAACATTAATGGGTCCAAATTTCAACCTTTGGCTCGAGAAGAAGGTTTGAAAACACAGAATAGTGGAGTTTTCTTAACTTCCAAAACATCATGTGTTGCAAGCAGTGTTGACGGAAATTTAAGGCAAGCAGAGTTACCATATTATGAGAAGTTAGAAGATATTATTGAGATTAATTACAATGGACGGTTCAAGGTTGTTCTTTTCAAATGTAAATGGGCTGATACGACTCTAGATAGAAGGTATCAAAAGGATCGTTGGAATTTTAATTTTGTTAATTTTGATAGATTGATTTATACTGGTGAACGTGAAGAACATGAGCCTTACATCAAAGCATCTCAAGCACAAACAATGTACTATGTGGATGATATTGTCAATAAAGGGTGGAGTGTTGTTGTGCATCTAAAGCCAAGCGATTTATATGATATGGGAGAATTAATGGAAGAACAAGTATATGAGAATGAACCATACCAAGAGCAAGAACTCGACCAATTTTTTGCTGATGGTGATAAGTATGTTCAGCTAGCTACAGATTATATAATTGATGATACAGTAGAGGCAAGTTTTGCTACTAACCTAGCAACATATGCAATGTCTGACTGAGTTTTACTGAAGATTTTCGTTAATTCTGTTTTTTTATTGAAATTTTCTATGTTCATATATTTATTGGCTTTTAATGGATATGTTTGATTCATTAGAAAAAGATTGAACTTTTGATTGGAGAAAGATTTTCTTTTAGAGATTTGATTTTAAATTTCAAAGAACTTAATTATGATGAAACTGTGCATAGTTCTTTCTATAGATAAATTGTAAGTTTAGCCAAGTCTACTTAATTGTGGTGTTTAACTATCTGCTCAAAGCAACCGCGAGCGACCAGGGAGAAAGGACATGTCTGCTCGAGGAGATGGACTGACAGATCAGTAGATGAAGAATTATTGTATGGGTATGAGGTTCGTATACTTATTCTAATATTTGTTTAGAATGTTCATTAACTGTGAAATTCCTTTTCGAAAAATATATTGGAATTCTTTTCTTTTCAAATACATGTTATTCCATGTTTATAAGCAAGATTGTATTTCATCTTGAAAGAGGGTACGTAAGTCTCAATTTGTGATCCCCATAATCCATTCCCTGTTTTGAATCCTCAACTACATAATAATGGTTCCAACTATGGTATTTCTCATAATTAATTTCTCACTATAGCTTCTGATATTTCTCGACATGGTGAGATACATGACGTGAATGGTGAGAAGGTTGCTGTAATTTATTATGCTGGTGAAAAACAAACCATGGAAGAAGAGAAAGACGAGAAACCAAGCTTCAAGATGTGAAACCATCAATATCTTGCTCCTCTGGATTTTCACTTCCTTAATTTATTGGTGTATTTTTTTTTTCAAAGGTCTTACTTTAAAGCTCCTTCCTTTGATGTGGTATTTTGGAATAGTGAAGGCTGGCTACTAAGCTGCGGACGATATTGAGGAATCAAGATGTGTTTGAAGGTACAAACATCTTCTACATTTTATTGGTATTATGTTTATATTGTGACCTGCTGAATTGATCTTACACATATTTACTTATATTGCGCTCAGTATTACTTAATGATAAGAAATCCTTGCTCGACATTTGTTTTTTTAAAACCTAGTCAATCTTCCGCATTTTACTTTTAAAAGGCCTTGAGATACTTAATACAAGCAAATAAAGCATAAAACAACCAAAGTCAACATCAGGGGAGTTTTATTGAAAGAGAATTTCCCGTGACGAAGTCTCCATGCCAGAAAAAAGATATTGAAAGGAACTGACTTATGCCATAACTTGTTTAGGAAATTATCCCTCTGTCTGATATTCTGGATAAATACAAAGTTGATTTGTTAGACTAATGATCATCCTCTATACATTTGCTAATAGCTGCATCCCCTTGTTCAACTAGTATAATGTTAATGTTCATATCTTCTTGTACAATACTGATAGGTAAAATACAAGATTGAGTTTGTTCATCCCATTTTTCATTCAACATAATGTCTTTGACACATAGTTTAGCAAGCAGTCATCACAAGAAATTAAACAATAGGAAGAATAGCCAATGGACCATTGTTTGTCTCACTTTCCCACCAAAATTTGCATTTACCATTGTTGATATTCCACTTGATATGTTGTTTTACTTTGTTCCTTGACCATACTAAGTTTTTCCAACCTTGAAAATTGGTAGCGAAATTCCTTGTTTGGTAAGTTTTGATCCGCACAAAAGGCGTAATGATATTGCTAGGAATGCATCTATTTTGCACAACATGCTTGTTAGCACAATATTTGCTTTTCAGCCCATAAAGAGAATTTGGTCTCAATATCCACTACTTACAGTTAGAAATAGTGTTATACCTGATTTTGGTTCCTTATATATGAAAAATGTGTTAAGTTGTGCTAGAGATGCTTTATGTTTCTTAAGGCGAATGTAATTATTTGTGCTAGTGAAACAGTTTCGTAAGTTAGTCATGATAGAGACGTATCAATTCTGCATGTTCCCTGCAAAAGACTAGCTGAATATATAGTCAATGCAGACCACATGTCTTAATCATCACTATTAAACAAACTATAGAAAGTTTTCTGATAAACGAAGTTAAGTTTTGGTATCAAATATCAAAACATAAGATGTCTACCGGCTGTGGTTAATTGGTGATTGTCAAGTTAGGATTTGTTACCTGGTAGTGGTTTCATGTACAATTGCTTTCGTTAAAGGAACAATTATAAGTATATTACAGTCTGATTCTAGAAGAGCTAAAAATGTGTTTCTACTATTTATATTTTGTGTTGCACTTGTAGATTAGACCTCCATTCCCATGGATACACTACTTTCAAAACAAACGTTGTCTCATCATTGTGGTTGATAGAAATGACAGTGAATCTCGCGATTTAGCTTCAAATGTCTTATGTGCTAGTGTAAAAAAGAAGAAGCATAAAACAACCATAGTAAACATCAGGGGAGTTTTATCAGACTCGTAGTGCCTGTGAAAGAGTCAGAATAGAAAAAAGGGTATCTACACACAAGGTTAGTTATTTTTCAGTTTCATATAGAGTTACACATGAAAATATGAAATAAATAGCGGCATAGGGTTGCAATTCTCATAAAGCTTCTCTGGCAGCACTTCTGGAGGTGATAGAATCTTCAAATGATGATACCTCTAGCTCCAAATTAGATATCTTGTAATGTTTGTAAATCTGGCCTGGTTTATTCTTTTTTTTATTCCGTCAAGTCAATTTCATTGTCCTTTATGACTGTTTCCATGGCTGCCATCTGATCAGTCGATAACTCAAGCATGTTGCATAGATGTAGTCTGTGTTGTCTGTGATACCAAATCTTTTAAAAGACTTCAAAATATGATAAGATCTCAAGTAGTTGTAATTCTCCGGATGGAGGATTCATGAATTCAGTGAATCTCGTGATTTAGCTTCAAATGTCTGGTGTGCTACTGTCAAAAGAGATTAAAGCATAAAACAACCATAGTCAACATCAAGGGAGTTTTATCACAGACTCGTAGTGCCTGTGAAAGAGTCAGAATAGCAAAAAGGGTATCTGCACAGAAGGTAAGTTATTTTTCAGTTTCATAAAGAGTAGTTTACAAATGAAAATATGAAATAAATAATGGCATAGGCTTGCACTGCTCATAAAGCGTCTCCGGCAGCACTTCTCGAGGTGATAGCAACTTCCAATGATGATACCTCCAGCTCCAAATTAGATATCTTGTAATGTTTGTGAATCTGGCCTGGTTTATTCTTTTTTCTGATTCCGTCAAGTCAATTTCATTGTCCTTTATGACTTTTTCTATGATTACCATCTCATCAGTCGATAACTCAAGCATGTTTCCAAGATGTAGTCTGTGTTGTCTGTGATACCATATCTTTTAAAAGACTTCAAAATATGCTAAAATCTCGAGTAGTTGTAAACATGCTCGGAATGGAGGGTTCACGAAGTCAGTGAATCTCAAGATTTAGCTACAAATGTCTTGTGTGCTACTGTCAAAATAGAATAAATACATCTAGGATAAGTGATGAATTCAGAGATGCTACTTCTTGCTCTAGTGTTGCAGACTGCATTATGTCCAGTAGTTCTTTCTTATGCAACTGGACTTGCCCATTTTTTCCAAGACATAGCTCCCTTTGACTGTAGCAGGCAGTTGGTGGTAAGTGTAAAAATGTTGAGTTTCATCAGTGTTGTGACTGTCTTTTGAGAGAAAATCTGCAATACTATTAGCCTCTCTAAATGTGTACTTGCACTGGAAAAACTCAAGTTGGTTGATGGGTCTGTGAATGTCCTTGATCTGCTCTTGCAACTTCCAGGGAGTTTGGCTGCTGTGTGTGATCCATTTTGTATGTTGCTCTGATTCAACCTCTAGGATGATTATTTTGTATCCATGATGTGTGCACCAGTATAAACCATGAGCTACTGCCTGAACCTCTGCCAAGTTATTGGTACCAGTTCCTAAAGAAACAATGTATGCATAAATCATGTCACCTTGTGAATCTCTTAAGATACCTCCCCCACTTATTTTTCCAGGACTACTCAAGGCACTCCCATCAGTGTTAAGTTGAAAGGTGTTAGGTGGAGGTTTTTCCCAGTTAACTTTCCAGACCCTCAACTCATGCCTGCATCCTTCTATAAGCTTGATCAGATCAATCCAAGAACTAGGCCAGCTGATGTATGGATATACAGAGTGGAGTAAATAAAACATATCTTTAAAAGTGAGGCACTTGACCCTTGCAACACTTGATCCCCCCCCATGCCTAGCTGAACACCTATTTTTCCTTAGGTTCTAGCAAATAAAGAGGGAAAGGGTGTGTGCTATGATTTTCTGTACTTTATTCTTGAATTCAACATCCCACCAGGTCAGCAGAAGGTTTCTCTAGGAAGTATGTCTATGGTGAATACCAACCATAAAGAGAATTTGATGTCAATATCCACCACTTACAATTAGAAATAGTGTTATACCTGATTTTGGTTCCTTATATATGAAAACCGTGTTAAGTTGTGCTAGAGATGCTTTATGTTTCTTAAGACGAATGTAATATTTGTGCTAGTGAAACAGTTTGGTAAGTTAGTCATGATAGAGATGTATCAATTCTGCATGTTCCCTGCAAAAGACTAGTTGACATAGAGGATATGCATACCACATGTCTCAATCATCACTATTAAACAAACTATAGTAAGTTTTCTTATAAACAGAGTTAAGCTTATAAAATATCAAAACCTAAGATGTCTACCAGCTGTGGTTAATTGGTGATTTTCAAGTTAGAATATGTTACCTGGTAGTGGTTTAATGAACAATTGCTTTCGTTAAAGGCACAATTATAAGTATATTACAATTTGATTCTGGAAGAGATAAAAGTATGTTTCTACTATTTATCTTTTGTGTTGCACTTGCATATTAGATCTCCATTCCCATGGAGACACTACTTTCAAAACACACATCGTCTCATCTTTGTGGTTGATAGAAATGACAACGACCATGTTGTTGAGGCAAGGGACAAGCTTCACAGGGTGTTAAATGAGGTAATTTTGATATTACTATAGTTTTTTTTGGGGTATTAATTAAAGAAGATATATATTAATAACCAACTATTACATCCAAGGGCATGTGCACCAAATTCCAAAGGACATGCTCAAAAGGTTGCGATACTAGTAGGAGTAGTAGAAGTTGTAACATTAACAGTATTTACAGGCTCAAAATGGTAGGCACCACACTGACTATTTCTTGACATATTCAATAAACTATGCAGGTAAGTACTTTCTTCTTTATCAGCCCGGGTGCCTCAAGTGTACATTTTGGATCATGCTAAAAAAACTTCCAGTGGCGTAGGTTGTGGGGATTGGGTACCCATGCACACTAACTTGTCAGCCGCTGGTGGACTATACAGTGAAGTACAAGCACTTGAAAGCATTAATAAGATGTGAGTAAAGCTCATTTAGTGTTGTAAGCATCTGTATAACATCTAAGAAGTCTCCTTCAATTTATAATAACATTAGGTGGTAAGACTTGGCATAAAGTCCTTGCAGTAGAGCATGAATTTCAACAATACTTATGGATTCTTTTGGGATTGTTCCAGCAAGTCGGGAATCCAATCACTCAAAGTGAAATGTTTGTTCAGTCTATTTTGTTAGTTCAATCAGTCATATGTGAATAATTCTATTCCTTTCTTAGATTCTGTTATTTCCTTAACTCTAGACCACTCATAGTCATGTTTAAGTCTCCTCTGGATTATTTGATTTTGTAGCTAAGCATTGCTGAAATTTTTTAAGACCCCGGAAGTAAGCATACATGTCAGTGGGATTTTGCATAGGTCCTGTGCATAAAAAGGATGTCATGAAAGCTAGTGTTATGCTTGAGAAGAAGAAAGAGTATGCAACCATCTTGGCCTTTAATTAAAGTGACACAGGAAGCTCGGGAACTTTCAGATGAACTTGGTGTCAAGGTTTTTATGGATAATATTATATATCACTTATTTGATTAGTTTAGAGTCTACATTTACATTATCAAGGAAGAAAAAATGGAAGGAAGTTGCTGAAGAAGCAGTCTTTCCCTGATTGTACCGAATTGTGTCTTCAACATGAGGGAAAATATATAATTAAATTTTAAATAAAAAGTATTTTTCAGTAGCAATAATATTTATGGCAGATATAAGCTGCCACTAATTATTTATTTTAATTTATTCATTCATATAATTAAATTTCAAATGGAAATAAATTTTCAGCAATAAAAATACGAAGGCGAAATGAAACTGCCACTAATTTTTTTTTTAAAACATTTAAATCATATTGTAGCGGTAGAAAACTTCCACGTAATGATTTTAAAAAATAATTAAAATTATGTTGTGGAGTTTTATAGACTCCCACAATATTTTTTTCGAAACATCAATATCATATTGCGAGGGTTCTAAACTTCCATTGATTAATTTTAAAACCCCCCACAAATTCAAAATTCATTTTGTGGCATACGTCATGGAGGTTGAAAAAAACCGTCGTTATATGCCCGTGGCAAGGCTAATTGTGGCACTTTTAAAAACCGCCTCAATTCTTTTTGTTGTAGTCAAAAACTGTCACAACTAGACAAAAAATCCGCCACAATTTAACTGTTTTTTGGTAGTGTTATATGCAAAGATAAAGGAAGCAGAAGGACTTAAAGCTCTAGCAGAAGCTCAAGGGATTTTGAAATTAGGCATCTTTGAACCAGCTTTTTCGATCAAATTAATTACTAGTTGAGCTCAACAATGTCAAATGACTACCTATATCTTAGAGCACCAACATTGAGAACCTTTAATCAAATGAGAGAAAATAGAAGAACATTAACAAAGACCTGGCAAACCTAAATCGAAAAATAAATAATAGAACTCAAGACATCTAAAAGAAATATAAACTTCACCAGTCAACTTGCTTGATTAGAACCACTAGTCATCAGTCTAACTAGTCGTATAAAACTATAGATATTTCTCAAAAGAAATAACAGTAAAAATTTGTTCTTCCAGAATGAAAAGAAATCACAAGGGAACAATTGAATAGTTGTACTCAAACTGTTGACTTTGTAAATCAAGGAAATGATACTAGTGTTGTTGATGTGAAAAAGATAAACATGAAAATGGAAGTAAGAAAGAAGATATGAAAGAATAATGAGTGATAGTAGAGAATGAATCAAGACAAATAAGATAGCCAAGCTATAAGAACATCACTGGTTCCTTTCAGGTGGAAGCTTTTTACTTTTTTTTTTTGCTCTTTACTTTTTTCTCTTTTCTTTTTATCTGTACTGGTTTTTGTTCATCCCGTCATTTCCTTTTCTTCCAACACTGATATGAGATGGTTGAAGCAACATTTTCCTTTTCTAACTTCAACATAAAATCTTTTTTATGACAGTGGAAAGAAGAAGAAGAAGGGGAAATAGAACACTTACCGGATGTCTATGTCTTTCTTCGAGCTTCGCATACACCGGATGATATACCTTCAAAACAAAGGCAAATTAGAGGAAATAGATGAAGGAGACGAAAATCTGAGGTAGAGGAAAAATTCAATCGAAACTGCAATTTTAAACCCCAAATCACCTAAATCAGTATATTCAACACCAAAATACTCAAACTAAATTAAGTTCTACAAATGAACTATACAACACTAACCAACTCAAGCATGTTAGGTAAGACAAAAAAAATCCTTCCTGATTTCATTGAATCAAATCATTTTGAGGTGATTTTTAAAGCATAAAACATATTTAAACACACAAATAAAATAAATAGTTTCAGAAAATAATGGTAACATTTTCAAAAGCTACGAGGAACTCCTACCTACCAAAGAAAACATATGAAGAAAAGAGAAATTACCACAAAGTAGAGAAGCAAGGTCTTGCAGGGTGAAAGACTTGTCCCGTGAGAATTGCACAAGAATATTAGTAGTTGTATTATCAAACGAAAGCAGACAGAATTTCATACATCTAAAATGCTAAACTGATGCAAAAATGAAAAAAATATATTAAAAATCAAAGATACTTAGTTCATTCAAATGAAAAACTAAGAAGTTAACTGGTCAAATAAAATATAAAGATGTAAAGGTGGATACCAAATTGAAGAGTATGTGCAGAAGCTATTGTTAGATAGTTGCCTCTAAACAAATGGTGCAGATTATAAACATGTACACCTAGAACTACCTATATATAGTAATTATAAAACTTGAAAATAAAAGATAGAAAAAGAAGAAGCTAAATTAATGCTCACTAAATCAGAAGCTAAAATGCTCTTCAAGCTATTTCGCCGAATCTAAAAAGAAGTTACTGTATTGTATACTTAATAGCTTAGTAGTTATTAAGTATAATAAATAAACAAGAGACGAGTTTAAGGAACGAAAGGATAACTAGTAGCTATCAAATAAAACAAAAGCAAACATATACTACTTTAATAACTGTTGAAACAAAATTCAGTGACTTCCTAATTGTTGACATCTAAACTTTTATGAATTGAACAATAAGGCCAACAAAGATTGACCCGTTATATTTTATTTAACTCAACAAGAACATGCACATACTTATACCAATATCAAACCTTTTAACAAGGCCAAACTTCAAGTACTTAAAAAGATTGAAAATACAAGCAGAACAACATGCCGAGATGATCAGAAAAGAGAAATAGGCAACGACTTTGAAAGCAAACTACAATCTGGATAGTAACATGACTTCACACCTTATAAGATTAACTACAAACAATGAACATTTTTTACTAAAATTTAGGCAGATGGAAACATAAATTCGATTCGTAGAATGATCAGGGCATTTGAAAACTAGCAACTACATCAACAAAAAAAAAACAACCTTCACGTTAGTTAGCTTCAAGATTCTATCCTTATTTTGAAAAGAAAGCATCATTAATAGTATCAAAACTGAATGTAAAAACTGGGCTTACAGACAACGAAAACGAAGAACAGAGATTCTACGACATATCGAAGAGGAGTCACCGAAAACAGATTCAAACAAAGGAACAAATAAGCGACAATACTAAATACTAAACGACAAAACCCAACTTCCACATTAATATGAATCAAGCAAATCCATTAAGAACACATATATAGCAAATTGAAGTCATCAATTCTCATCTACAAACAACAGTGACACAACAATAGAGTAGCGAGACATATCAGAAATAGAAGAAGA
The DNA here is from genome assembly GCA_029582725.1 of Solanum chiquidenum. NCBI lineage: Eukaryota > Viridiplantae > Streptophyta > Magnoliopsida > Solanales > Solanaceae > Solanum > Solanum chiquidenum. The sequence goes on along the minus strand of JAJOOS010000603.1, from coordinate 40,833 downwards.
CGAGAAGAAGATTATGGAGGAAACGTTACCTTTCTCCGGGCAGCGACCAGACAGTGACAAGCTTGGAGACTACTTCACCACCAAAATAAGATTTTGAGAATTTCGTCGAGCAAAGCAGAAGAAAGAGAGGTTAGAGACTAAAAAAAATCTGAAAAATATTCACAATCAGAAATTAGAGCAAAGTAGAAGCAAGCGAGTGCACTACATTTAATTTTGGCATATCCTTGATAACCACATCTCGTTCCCTAGTTGTTTTTCACAAAATAGAACTCAACGCCTTCCTCTTCATCACACCAGAAGCTCACCGAACAGTTGAAAAAAGAGAAATTACCAAAGGCAGAAGCTCACCTTTCACTGAGGATGAAGGAGACAGGAGCAATTTCACCTTTCACCTGAGGATGAAGGAGACAGGAACAATTTCACCTTCCACCTGAGACCGGAGAAATTTTACCTGAGATGGGAACAATCAAAAGGAGGAGACACAACTTTCACTAAGAGAAATTTTACTTGATACAGAGCTTTCACCAAGAGCTTTCACCTGAGCTTCTGCTAGATGGGAACTTTCACTAAGAGAAAACTCTATTTTTTACGGATAGTAACTTTTTGTTTCCTTTTTGTGTTTTCTATGGACTGATGACTTGGTTAAAAAATTTGCAACAAACTTAGCGACGGATTATGACATCTGTCGCTACTAAATAAATATAATTATTTACATTAAATTTTAGCGACGGATATGTCCTTCACAACATAATTTAAATTCCATAAAAATATATTTATAATTCTAGCAATGCTTTTCCGTCACTAATTCTATCGCATAATATTAATAAATTTGTAACACCTACTTTGTTGCAAAATTCGTAGCGAAAATTAGGGCGCCAAAGTTTCCCGCTATTTTTTAGCGACAAAAATCATATTCCGTCGCCAATCCGTCGTTATATTATAACTCAAAAAATTATTTGTAATTTTTGCAACGAAACGGCTACTTCGTTGCGAATCCGTTGTTATATAGTGACGGAAATTAATTCGTCGCTAATATCCATCGCTAAACACTATTTTTTTTGTAGTGTTAGTATATATTATTAGTAGTAGTATTGAGCACCGATATGGGGACGATTTCAGACAACCCAAAGTCCTCAAAAACCATGTATGCCAACATGGGTAAATAGTCATACATTTTAGATGATTCCTTATTGCTTTATAAGCATAACTTAGTGGATCCAATTAGTTGAGGTGTTCTATACCCCCGCAAGGTATATGACTGTTCTAGTAGCGTGGGTGAGACGTTGTATCATCACGTAGCTCATAGTGATGATTGTCGGGTAGATCATCTCCCAATAAAGTTAAAGTGTATTTTTGTATATCACTTATTATGTTGAGTTCAGAGATGCAAGAGTATTTTGTAAAGCTTTAAATGATTTAAATCCTTTATTTCTTTACATCAGCTTGAGTACATTTTGATCTATTGCAGTCCATACTTTGAGTTATTTATTATTCAGCTATATTACATACTCGTACATTCAATGTATTGATGTCATTCGACCTGCATCTATTAATGATGAATATACAGGTTCTTAGGATCCTCAACAACAGTCTGTTGAGATCACTTCATCCGCTCGTCTTTTTATGAGTGATACCTCCTTGCTTTTGGAGTACTCCAATTTTATGAGTTGTTAGTAGTTGTTTTTAGGAGTCGTGAGTCTTGTCCCGACACTCATCTTTGTACAGTAGAGACTTCGTAGATAGACAATTTTGGAGAGTTTTAATTTCATATGTTTTATTTAAAACTTATGTTTAATACTAAGTATATTCAGCAAAGTTTTGAGATTCGGTAAACTGTTTTAAACATTTCTTTCAATTTGATGCTTATGTATGCTCAAGTTAGCCTTCCGCTTCTAGTTAGCCAGGATGAGGGTTGACTTGGGGACCAACAATGGTTCTTGAGTGCCGGCCACGTCTAGGGTGTAGGCTCTTATCGTGACAGAGGCTTCCTATTGAGATTTGTGAGGTAGTTGTTTATCATCTCAACAAACCTCTTACTCCTATTTATGATCTTGATCTATTTTTGAGACAACATCGTTTGAGACTTATGTTTTCTTTTTATTCTACTGTAATACATTAGAGGCATGTACACGTGACAACCAGGTTTTGGGGATTTTATTAAGTTGACTTACTTGTCCGCACTAATGATATTTTGAGATATCAATTTGTCTTTACTTCCACATTTTTGAGATATTCGAGTTTTAGGCTGACTTTTCTTGGTGGGATAAGACGAGTGCCATCACATCCATTTTTGGGTTGTGATAAATAATAATAATAATAAAAAAAAAACAACAATAATAAAAATAATAATAATAATCTTAATTATTATAATAACTAAATTAATTTGAAATTCGAAAATTAAAAATTAAAATTACAAGCATAAAAGGATTTTTTTTAAAAAAAACATGTAGTACTATTTTCTTAAACATCAAAATGTCAACCCACATGATATTATTTTTTTACAAAATATGACAGAGTAGTTACTTTTTGAATTTGAAAACGTGTGTGATTTTATTTTTGTGAATTTTTTTTTAACTATCTTTCCATCTCCTTATTTATAGCAAACCAAATGTATAACAATTATAATAACAATTATAATAATAATAATAATAATAATAATAATAATAATCTTAATTATTAAATAAAAAATTTATAGTAATAATAATCTTAATTATCAAATTAACTAAATTAATTTAAAATTTGAAAATAAAAGAAATAACAAGCATAAAAGGAATTTTTATGTGAAAAACACGTAATACTATTTTTTTAAAACATAAAAGTTACCAACCCACGTAATACTATTTTTTTAAAAGAATATGACAGAGTAGTTACTTTTTGAAGTTTGAATTGAAAGTGGTTGTCTAAAACTGCTCCACCCATTATCTCGATTCTCTATATGTACATAAAAAAATTTAATTCAAAAAATTAATGGGTCTATTCTTCTTCAAATGTGTAAGGTTATTTGTTGAATTATTTCAATTCTTCTTTTCTTCATATTTTTTTTGGGGCGAATAGGGATATTGTTTGATGGACATGTGAAGAATAATCGAATTGCAAAGGGAAAAAGTGAAAGTTCAAGAAGAAGAACAATATTTATCAAAGTGAAAATCTTCTACACATGATGATATTTTTAGATATATAATGTCTTGTAGCGATTTCTTGGTTCATTTTATTCATTTTGATTTGTTTCTATTGTATTTTGTACTTAAATGATTTAGATCAAATGAGTTTTCTATATCTTTATTATTTATATTTGTAATCTTTGATGATTTTTATTGTGCTTAATATTTTCTTAAGGTTGTACATTTTTTATTTAATATTAGTGAAGTTAATCTAATACTTTTTATTTTTATTATGTTTTGTTAATTTCTTATTTAATAATTTATACTAACATGTTTTTTTCTATTGAATTATTTTTCATCTCTTCACATTTATTAACATGTTAAATATGTGCAATTGAAAATCTTACTTGTTATGAAATCTATCATTAATATAATTGTAGCTATAAATATATAATATCATTTATTGTCATACTTGATGCATGTTACTCTCATTTCTTATAGTAACTAGTTTTCCTATACTTTATTGCACGTGCATTTAAATTATTTAGTAAGCAGAATTTTAGAAAATCATATAAATATTATTTATGAATGTTCTTTTTGTATAAGCTGATGCCCAAATATTATACATTACATTTATATATATACTAGTTTTACAGCACATGTGTATCGTATATATAGTATATGATGTAATAAAATAGAATTAATATTACTAAATTAAAAGCTTGTTAATAAATAATTATAATTGAACAAACATAGAACAAGTGTTTTTAAATTATTAATACATATTATCATAGAGTTACTTGTATTTTGAGATCAAAATGACCAGATATCATTAAAACATTTCAAAATACATTCAAAGTTTAAATATGGGAGAAAGTGACATTTCTTTAATAATATTATTTCTTACTTCACTCACAGTTTTGTAAACAAATCTAACCAACAAAATAGAAAAAGAATATCCACTCAAAAAATGTCACCAATTGCCTTTCCTCTTGAGGTTATGAACATAAATGATGTACACCGTTTAAGTACAAATTTTGTCTTAAATATTCATACTTGAAATTTAGTATGCGCATGACACTAATAAGAATTACCATAAGTATTTCAATATTTTATCTTTATATGTAACATATTTTTTACAAAATATTATTACTCTATAAATATTTGAGTAAGGCTATCGTAGAGAGGTAATTTTACCAAAAAAGTGTAGTTGGTTGTTATCATGAATGATGATTATCTATACTTCAGTAGAATAATTTAATTTTAATATATGAATAACATCACCTATGGTGAAAAATATTTTATTTCATTAAGTTTCTACCTTATCTTTGTTGAATTGTAGTATTCTCCTGTTTTTCTGCCGCATACATATCATATAGTTGTTGTCTAATGAAAGTATCTAGTATCTTATAGAAGTTGCATCATGATATAATATATTTAAATTTTTCAATAATAAAAATTTAATAGATGAATAAAATGTAAAGTATTATTTATAGAATCATTAATTTGATTTAACATCATTTTATGATCAATCACTATTTTCTTATCTATTTTTATATAGCTAGTAAGGAGTTTATCTTGTGACAAAAAGAAAAATTATATGAAACAATACATATCCAATGAAGAAGGAAGACGAAAATATATGTTCATGCTATATTCACTCTAGTGTTTCATTTGATTTAAATCTCTTGCCACCAACACTTTATTTTCTTCATTTAGTTTTACGTACATATCTATTAAAATAATTATTATCATGGCTATGTTATCATATTATAAGTAAAAGTGAAAATCTATTTTTGAAATAGTGAATTTAACATAAAAACTAATAATGTCACGACCCAAACCGTCGTGATTGGCACCCACATTAACCCTCCGGTAGGAGAACCATCACTACAATCTAACTAACGAAATTATCGAAAACTAAAGCATTTAAAGATACGGAAGCAGATTTAAATGTCTAAAAGAAAATTAGGGAGTTTCCATAAACTCCAAAGTTCAAACAAAACTAAACAACTAATGCGGATAAACAACCCCTAGAACCTGAAAGTCAGTGTACTAAAACTCTGACAAGGATCATAAATCTAAGGAAATGGGTACAACTCAATTAAACACAAGAAAATCTAAAGTACTAATCTAAGTCCGAAGATGTGGAGATAAACAAAAAGAGAACACACAACTGCCCAGAAGAACTGGCTCACCCTTCAATTCGAGTCGATCACTGGTCTTCTAAACGAGGTCTGTCAGTAACCGCTTGAAGATGCCATGTACTCAACAAAGAAAGAGCAAGTGCAATATAACTACACAACCACAATGTATTGGTAGGATCACGCGGCTATCCTAATAGGTGAAACACATATAAGTCATTACAACAATAATAAATATGCATACACCAAACATATACAATATCAATTATCACTTACGAACAACGTACAATTTCACAATCTTAAAATATACAATTATGCCAAGACATTGGGTACGAAACCCGTACCCAAACTGTTAGTGTACCGGTACGTGGTACCCGATCAAAGTAAGTGTGTCGAACGTGACACCCGATCCCATATATATGCCAGAACGTGGCACCCCGATCCAAGTTAGTGTGTCGGAACGTAACACCTGATCCATTCAACAAGTCACAATCACAATCACAATCACAATGTACATTCTCATAATCATACAATCAAGTCATGATTCATGTCATACAATTATTCAATCATCCTCATTTATGATTAGTGTGATCAATAATGCAACGTTCGCATACATACATGCATTATAATTAAGTAATTACAAATATATATCAAACCAACATGAAACCACAATCATCGCCTACCTCGAACAAAATTTGAATCCCCTAAGAAACTTGATTTTTGGCTTTTCGAATTCTTTCCACTTGTTTTTGGTCTACAAACAATTAATATAGCATGAGGATCAATAAAAAAGACTTAATTACCCAGACTATAATCAATAATATCCACCCTAGGTCGAACCCTTGATCCCCCTACCCAAATTATGGCTTTTTCCACCGTAAATACCAGATCAAAACTCTCCCCCATTGATAATTACCCAAGAAACTAGGTTCTATGGATTGAAAAATGGATTCGGGGAGTAAAAACATTAACTTTAGCCTCAAGAATGGGGAAAAGCTGTCAAGAAAACACCTGGCATTGTTCCTTTAGCTCTCAAGGTCGAAAAATGCAGAATAAAATGTTTTTGGGGTTTATTTCTGACTTAAGTTGCGTCGGTCTCGCAACAACGGTCCTCACCCCACTATAGCGGCCTTGCCCTGGCGAGAAAATCCTGCCTTAGCGGCTTGCACAGAAACAATAAGCAAATTTAAGAGTTTCAAACCCCTATTTCACAACACACCTTCATCCCATGACACTTAGAAAATACCCGTTCACGCTAAGATCAGTTTCAGGAGTTCTACTCACCCGAATTCAATTCCGTAAAGTCATACGGGTTCCTTAACGTCTTAGCTATCTACTCATGTGATCAAAATCATAATTAGATCTCCTAGTTTTTACCATATTTCCCAAGACCTCACTGACTTCGATTTCGTCCAAATCTGGACTAAGTTGAAAATTTCCAAGTTACTATGAAAAAGTTTCCCTGCCCAAATTTTTTCCCCATTGGCTTTTCTATAACGACGGGAATATGTCGTTACAATAGATACCAATTTACTCATCACTCGTCCCCGAGTGACAAACTTAGGAAAAGTAGGCTAAAGAAAGAATAGAGTAGTACCTGAATCGACGAACAACTAGGGATACTTGTCTTGCATGTCCTTCTCGGTTTCCCAAGTAGTTTCCTCAACTGGACGATGCTTCCATTGTACCTTCACAGACCTAATCTCTTTGGTTTTCAACTTACGCACATCACGATCAAGAATTGCAACCGTTTCCTCCTCATATTTGAGGTCTTTGTCTAACAACATTGAGTCCCACTTAATGATGTAATCCCCGTCACCATGATATCTCTTAAACATCGACACATGAAATACTGGATGAACTCCTGATAGGTTAGGAGTTAGAGCCAATCTATATGCTACCGCTCCTACACAGTCAAGAATCTCAAATGGACCAATGTATCTAGGACTAAGCTTGCCCTTCTTGCCAAATCTCATCACCCCTTTCATTGGTGATACTTTTAGAAGAAAATTCTCACCAGTCTGAAATGCCATGTCTCTTACCTTATGGTCTGCATACTTCTTCTGTCTACTCTGGGCTGCTAAAATCTTAACTTGAATACTCCTCACCTTATGTTGAGCATACTACATTAAATCAACCCCCAAAGGTTTTACATCACCAACCTCAAACCATCCTATGGGTGATCTACATCCCCTCCAAGAGAGTGCCTCAAACAGTGCCATATATATGTTGGAGTGATAACTATTATTATAGGAGAACTCACACAAAGGTAGGAACTTATCCCAATATCCCCCAAGGTCAATCACAGATGCCCTCAACATGTCTTATAACACTTGAATAGTCCTCTCTGACTGCCCGTCCATCTGTGGATGGAAAGTTGTACTAAAACTGAGTTGTGTGCCTAATTCATCATGTAGCTTTCTCCAAAATTTGGATGTGAATTGCATACCAAGGTCTGAGATGATAGAAAGGGGAACCCCGTGCAACCTTACTATCTCTTTCACATACACCTTAGCCTATTATTGTTCATTATAATCTATTCTGACCGGAATAAAATAGGCTAACTTAGTCAATCTATCAACCACTACCCAAATAGAATCAAACTTTCCCAAAGTCTTGGAAAGGTCAACTACGAAATCCATAGCTATCCTTCCCCACTTCCATTCCGGAATTGGCTTTCGCTGAAGCGAACTTGCAGGCCTTTGGTGTTCATATTTTACTTGTTGATAATTTTAACACTTAGCCACAAATTTCGCTATATCTTTCTTCATGCCAGACCACCAATAAATTCACTTCAAATCTCGGTAAATCTTGGTCACACCCGGATGAATGGAATATCACAAACCATGGGATTCTGCCAACAAATTCTGAATCAAGTCACCCATTCTAGGAAGACAAATCCTTCCTTTAAAATTGAGCACCCACCCCCGCATCAAGAGTGGTATCTTGTGCCTTGCCAGCCACTGTTTTATTTCTAAGCTCATTCAAACTGTCATCCTCAAACTATTTGGCCTTGATCTCCTCAATGAATGTGACCCTTACTTCAATGCTAGCTAACACCCCATCTTTCTCTGAGATGCCCAACTGCATGAACTTAGACTCCAAGGTCTGAATTTTCTTAGCCAAAGGTCGCTTGGATAAACTCAAGCATGCTAGACTACCCATATTCACCGACTTCCAACTTAGCGCGTCTGCCACCACATTTGCCTTGCCCGGATGATATTGGATGGTCATATCATAATCCTTTAGTAACTCCATCCACCTTTGATGTCTCAAATTCAAATACTTTTGAGTAAACACATGCTGCAAGCTACGATGATCAGTAAATACCTCACACTTGACACCATAGAGGTAATGACGCCAGATCTTACGAGCAAACACTACCGTTGCCAACTATAAAGTATGGGTTCGATAATTCCTCTCATACACCTTCAACTGCCACGATGCATAAGCTATAACATTCTTATCCTACATTAACACAACACCCAAACCCGAATGTAAAGCATCACAATAAACAATAAAATCTTCACCTTCTACCGGTAATGCTAGAATAGGCGTTGTGGTCAAAAGAGTCTTGAGCTTTTGAAAGCTCTCATCACACTTCTATGTCCACTCAAAGGGACCTCTTTCTTGGTCAACCTTGCCAGATGTGTGGCAATAGAAGCAAATTTCTTCACAAATCGATGATAGTAGCTAGCGAGCCCCACAAAACTCCTAAATTCAGTAACAAAGCTAGGCCGAACCCAATTCTTAACCGCTTCAATCTTTGGGCATCTACCATTACCCCTTCTTTTGAAACTACATGCCCCAAAAAGGCAACTGAACTCAATCGAAATTCACACTTAGAAAATTTCACATACAACTTTTGTTTCCCAAGAACACCTAGAACAATACGAAGATGGTCGACATGCTCTTTCTCACTTTTCGAATAAACCAAAATATCATCAATAAAAACTATAACAAACGCATTAAGAAATAGTTTGAACACACCATTCATCAAACCCATAAAAGTTGCAGGCGCATTAGTCGACCCAAATGATATAACTAGAAAATTGTAGTGCCCATAGCGGGTTCTAAACGCCATCTTGGGCACATCCTCAGGCCTAATCTTTAACTGATGGTAACCAAACCTTACATCAATCTTAGAGAAAACTGATGCTCCTTGCAACTGGTCAAAAAGATCATCTATTCGAGGCAATGGGTACTTGTTTCGAATGGTGACCATGTTCAATTGCTGGTAATCTATTCACATCCTCATACTACCACCCTTTTTCTTAACAAACAAGATAGGAGTGACCCACGGGGAAGCACTAGGATGGATGCAACCTTTATTAAGAAGCTCATGGATTTGAAGGATGGATGGAAATGGGGCGAGTATCTTGTTCCAAGTCAATGCAGAAATCTATATCTCTATCCGGAGGCATACCAGGCAAATTGGTAGGAACACTTCCTTAAAATCAGACAATACATTAATTGACTCAATAGAGGGAGACTCAATCTCAACATCCCGAACATGAGCCAAATATGCCAAACAACCCTGCCCCACTAGTTTCCTAGCCTGATTGAAAGATATGACCTTAGTTGGCTTAGGCTTGTACACCCCTTCCCACTCTAACTTTTCCCTATCGGGGATCCCTAGAGTCAAAGATTTAGCATTACGGTTAAGCACAACATAATAGGGAACAACCAAGTTATGCCTAAGATTATATCAAAGTCAGTCATATCCCAAAATAACCAAATTAGCCCAAGTTTGAAAACCCATAAACAAGAGAGGACAATCACAATAGACATGAGTGACTATGACTGACTCTCCAACTGGGTAGACACATGGGTGGGGCATTAGGTACATCACAAACCACATAAAATCCCAAGGAAATTGAACTGGCACATACAAATAAGTAGAACCCGGATCAAACAAAACAATAGCCATCCGGGCACATACAAGGGTAGCACTTGTGACCACTGCATCAGACACCTCAAATTCGGTCTTGCCTGGAAAAGCATAAAACTGAGCCCCGTCATCTTGACGGGCAATCTCCTTACCTGGTTGCGCTACTTCCCTACCTGCATTACTATTTTCCCAGCTTCCATGGCCTTGCGGATTTCCTCCTCATATTCCCAGATTTTTCACCATTTTAACACACTTAATAACTTAACCAAGTAAACATTATTGCTATTGTAGTAGTCGTATCATGACCCTCTTGGATATACACTTTTCATGACCTAGGGGTACACCTTAGATGTAACACGACGTACTTGACCCCGAAGGCGTCTCATACAAGCCCCTAACATTCGTAACATAAGATAAAAGAAATGATGCGGAATTTAAAAACTTTTATCCATACAATCGAAGTCTTTTATAAAAGCAAGCAGAAGTCTAACTTGTCTCAAATAGCAATCTAATACAATCTTTGAATCAACAATAAGGTCACAACCCTTTCAACATAATCTGAAACATAAAATGACTAGAAAGAAACTACTAATGACTGATACATCCTCGAACCTTGAGGACTCACCACAAGCTAGGAGAATAGTCAATCCAAGCTTGAAGCAATAGAAGATCACCTTAGGTATCGGAACCTACAGTTTGTGAAAAATGTAGAAAATATGGGTTAGTACAAAAATTGCACTAAGTATGATAGTCATGCATAAAATTCTTGAAAACATGCTAAAAGGGACATTTCAGTTGAAAATCATATATTTACCAAGTTTGAGAATCATCATGCACTTTAGTATAAAAAGCATAATGCACAAGCATGTTTATCATAAAAATCATTATAACATAATAATGTCATCTCATAGGTAACCCTAAGTTATACTTGTGCAATGTATAGATAAAGACCCCATACTCCCATCTATACTAAGTACCACTTTTAGGCCACCATAATCCTATTTACCACTCTTTAATATCATCCTTAGTTCACACTTATAAACAAGGAGCATCCACATTTAACAAGTCATATCAAGGAAAGCATCATATAGAAACAATCCAAGTAGAGCATTCATTATTACATTTAGCCTTCATGTCAATATTCTCAATAACATCATTATAAGCATATTAATTTCATAAGACATTATAACATTTCAGGAACACACCATAACCACTCTCAAAGCCTACTTGTGCAATGCATGGATGAAGTCCCATACCCCCACCCACTATAGAACTTCTTGAGTAACCATAGTACATAACTCACATTATGTTCATGATGGGAATAATCCCTAACCGACATAGACCATGTGAGCAAAGCATATAATCCGGTGTCATGTCCCACACTAAAAAGAGTTGGTCTACTAGCCTAAGGTAGAACCAGGAATGTTTTAGCTTAGGTGGATTGATGAGTCCACGATTTGGACTCATTTAGGGCTTTATTTGAATAGATTTAGTGTCCTGAAATGCATATTTTGGACCAATAATTGATGTAAATCCTTGAATTTCAGGTATTTGGATTAAGGACAAAGCATGGACACTATTGAGCAAAAAGGAACAAGGCAGGTAAAAGAACGAAGAAAAGAAGGCCAGAGGATCGCCTAACCCATTGGGTGAGTCACCGAATGGCCTTGGCCTCGCCTAATGTTCTAGTGTGCCAAGCCCTGAAGGAGAAAATCAAGTCGGCGATAGAAAGGAGTAGTCGGCGAGTCATCGAACGGTTCCGCGATGCAGTGCCATATCCCCCAAAGTTACAGAACTTGATGATGCTGAAGGCCAAAGCAAAAAGGCGATGGAATTGACCAAAGGGCGGATCACAGAGTGGATCGGCGATCCCGACTTACTGCGTCGATTGTACCTTCGCAGCACACTTTTTGACAACTATAAATACTTGTTTAAAACTTTTAGCTTAGTATCTAATCTTTTATTGAAACATATTATATTTCAGTTTTTGAAGTTGAGAACTTAGAACTCAATAGAGAGACAATATTTCTTTAGCTTTAAAGATTTGAAGATTTCCATTTCTAAGAAAGTAGAAGAGGGTGTTGAAGATTCTTCATCTTAGACCTTTGTAAAGACATTATTAATCGTACCCAGTTGATGGAAACACAACTTGGTAACGATTTTTACCTTTTAACTATGTCTAGCAAAAACTCCAATTCTTGGGGTGTGATTATGTGATTATGGGTTGATTTAACTGTTGGGTATTGTTAATTGATAGTTTATTTGCTATTTAAAAGTGATTTCGTTCAGTAATTGTGGTTGAATTTAATGGGTTGTAGTTGCAAATACAATCTTAACTTCATGTTTTTGGCTTGCTCGAGAGAGAGATTTAAAACCAAAATTACTGAATTGATGGTCTTTGGGTATTTGGTTGTCATGGGTTCAGCTAGAGAGAGTGAATCCTAAGCCCTTTTCCACACATTCATCTCAAGAGAGTGAATGGACTAAAGTGAAGGTTGTGCTTTATTGTTGCTTATTGGTGTTTGAGAAAAACCAATTTGATTTGGGGTAAATTGTTCGAGAGAAAGTTTACCCCCACTAAAGTCTAGCTTATTTACCGATTTACAGTTTTTTACTATTAATTACAATTACTCGGTTGTTTATCTTAGCCTATAATCCTATCACATCTCAAGAATCCCATCTCCATATTCGTATTTTCGTGTTATTTATTGTTTAGTTGATAGTACAAACAAGCCCCCTTGATATTTGACACTTGTGTCATGCCAAACTTGAATTATATTTTTCTTCGTAAATGTTTTTAGCTATGATTGACTTGAGCATATTTATATTTTTCTATTGATTCTTGAGTACGAACCACTCCGTTGGGACTCGACCCCAACTCACTTGTTGGGTTATATTACTATTGAACGATCGTTGATGCTTAGTATTGTATGAAGTATCTTTGATAGCGTTTTTAATCAAAATGGTGCCGCTGCAGGGGAGTGGTGTTACTTGAGAATTTTTAGTTAAGTTGAATTTTTTTCTTGTTAGTTATAGTTCTACTTACTTAATTTTAGTTTTGTTTTGCTTGTTTGTGTGTTAAAACAGGGCGTATGAGTGTGAACGACAACAATGGAAGCTAAGTAGGCCATCAAGATGACATTGAAAACCTCAACGATGTCAACGAGCCTCATGCTAATGACCCCCATCTCATGGGAGGTATTGGTGCCATTCACTTGCCTCTGGCCGAAGGGAATGCGGTGTTCCACATCACTAGTACTATGTTGAAACTCTTGCAACTAAAAGGGCTTTTAAGTGGTTTGGCTCATAAGGATCCCCATGAGCACATTAGAAACTTCTTGGATGTATGCGGACCATTCTCCTTCAAGAATATCTCTCAAGAATCGGTCTGATTGAGGTTGTTCCCATTCTCTTTGATGGAAGAAGCATGCAAGTGGTTGGCTAAATTGCCACATGAATCAATCACTTCGTGGGAGGAGTTGGTTACCGTATTTAATGTGTGATTTTTACCTCTATCGAAGATAATGACTCTTCGGGACAATATTCAGAGCTTTAAGTGTCTAGAGGGTGAGCCAATTCATGAAACTTGGTTCTGATTCAAGAAGTTGGTGCTTCAATGCCCAACCCATGGCTTGCCTAATAACGTGTTGCTGCAGTATTTTTACCAAAGTCTCAACTCGGTAAATAAGGGTGTTGTTGAACAACTTTCTCTAAGAGATTTGATGCAACAACCTTATGTGATAGCGGCTCAGCTCTTGGATGACATGACTACCATAAACAGAGCGTGGTATATCCGTGAAGACCAGATCTTCCCTCTAACATTCAAGTTGACGAAGGAACAAATGGAGAAGGACCAAGAGAGAGACCAGAACATGGCCAAGATCATGACACAACTTGACATTTTATCTAAAAATGTCATGGGAGCTAGTGCTCGAAGTGTCAATGTCGTGGGTGTCGGGTGTGCTAATCCAGATTAGTCCAAGTTTGAAGCCTTGTATAATGATGAGGTAAATTTCCTAGCTAACCAAGATGGTGGTTATCGTTCAAACTACCCGAGGAAGGGTGGTAACCAAGGTTGGAGTAGGGATGAAGGTTGGAAAGAGTGAGATAGTGAATGGAGGGACCGTATTCCAAATTGGAAGGATGGGGAAAAGGATAGATATATTCCTCCCCACGAGTGCCAAAATCCAAAGGATTCGGAAGGTGGTAGGTTTGAGGATATGCTTTCTCGTATCCTCAACAAAGTTGAGAGGTCGGAAAAGATCTTGAAAGAGATGAGAGAATACGTGTCGACCCTTAGCCAGACCATCACCTCCTACTCAGTGTCGATCAAGCAGTTGGAGACCCAAATGGGTCATATCTCATCTCATCTAAACCTGAGACAGCAAGGGGGTTGCCTAGTGACACTATGGTCAACCCCAAGAATGAGGTTTGAAGGTGGACTTGCGTCGTGCTACGACGTTAACTAAGGCGCTGCTTAGGAGGCAACCCAAGTTTTATTTTCTTTCTTTTTAAGTTTGCAATAATGATGTGTTCAATGTTCAGGACAAAGTGTGGAAAGTGAGTGAAAATTGCAAATAAGCAAGCCAAAGGTCGAGTCGGTGCATCACCGAAGAGGTCGGCGACACCGACCCAGACCGCCGTTGGACTCAAGACAATTTTATATTGGAGTCTGTAAAACTCAGCGAGCCCAGGAGCAACTTGGCGAATCGCCGATCTGGTCGATGATCACGATCTAGTTCGCCGTTTGGACCCCTAGATTAAATGGAGGTCCTGTAAAACTAGGCGATGTAAGAGCCCACTCGGGGTGTCCCCGAGTGGGTTGGCGAGCAAAACTTATGTCACTGAGTGGGCGAGAACTGGATGGTTTTTAAAAGGCCAAATGTTTAAACTTTTAACTCTCTCACTTTCCCTCACTTTTTATCTTCTCAAACTCACACCCACATTCTAGTTTATATATTTTTACACTTTTAGAGTATTTTAGTCGTTGATTTGTGCTCGGATTTGGATTGCATTGTCGCCTAGTACTTCAATCTTATCTTAATCGGTATAAAATGTTGGTTTTCCGAACCTCGAGTTTACTTTAATCGAAATTGTACTCTTATGCAAATGAGCTTATCGTATTGACGTGTGATGGGCCTCTCTAATAGTGTTAAGTTGTTTGAATGCCTATTTTAATTTGATAATCTTGCCCGTATTGTTTTGATTGTTGAAATCCCGTATTCTTGTGCTTTGAAATGATTTAAATTTTGTGGGGTTGTGCTTGTATGTTATTTAGTTTGATTGGGTGAATTTTGAGTAGCCCGTATTTGTGCCAAATGACGTAATTTGCCCAATGATAGAGCGGGTGACGTCCTTCTTAAGGGCAAAAGACGTCAATTGGCAAAATTTGGCAAAACCGAGAGAAGTCTGAGTATTCCGGGGTGTTGGTGTTATGGGTCTTGCCTTAATTTAACTAGTGCATGCTTTGATTTTGTTTTCGGGGGTTAAAGGGTTGAATTCAAGATGATGGGTTGAAAGTAGGCACGTTGGGTCATTTGGCGAGTTGGGTCGAGCTCACTGAACCACTTGGCGGTTCATGAAAGTTCCCCATCTCGCCTTTAATTTCATGCTTAATGTGTTGTTGGGATCTGTAACTTTCAGCGAGAAACCTAAGGTCGCCGAAGGCACTGAACGACTCGTCGAAAGACTT
Organism: Solanum chiquidenum; assembly: GCA_029582725.1. Classification (NCBI taxonomy): domain Eukaryota; kingdom Viridiplantae; phylum Streptophyta; class Magnoliopsida; order Solanales; family Solanaceae; genus Solanum; species Solanum chiquidenum. The sequence continues at coordinate 25,005 of JAJOOS010000603.1, read as the reverse complement.
TTTGATCAACTTTTATCTGCACCACTGAAACCTTTTTGCACTGTAAATTTTGGCGGGCTAGCCCTTGCGGCCTTCCCATCGCCGAATTGCTAAAAAATTTGAGCCAATCCCTTCGGTGAGCCTGACCTAGCTCGCCAAAGAGATTCGGCGACTCGTTGACTGGTTCGACGAGTCTGTCTGCAACTATTTTTCTATGCTTTTGTTCGAAGGTTTTCTAACTTTTTCTTGATGCTTTGCAGATATGCTGAAGACAAATATAGACATGCCACCTCAGAAAAGAGTATGGGGTATCACTATCAACGAAGGGGGATCAAATCCTCCAAAAAGAGGAAGGCAAGAGCCTCCAACTGGAGGTCAGAGTAGGGGCAAGAGGCCCATTTCTGACAGGGAGACTACTCCCTGAGGCCCCTTTATTCCTTCATGGGCCCGGAGATTCTATATAGATGTGCACACCATTTTGGCGGACACACCTTTGGCAGTCCCTAATGGACCTACTACTTCTGTTCATGTGACTCCGGGAACTGATGCCCAAGACCAGAGTGATGCACCGGGCACTGTAGCCCAGACAGATGGAGCGATTGTGTAGACATGACCCCCCTTAACCTCCCTCTCTGTCTTGTTTTATTTGACTTTTGGATAGTTTTTTGCATTTGAGGACAAATGTTTTATTTATGGTGGGGTGAGGCCCCACCTTTTGTGATTTTGTGACTCTCTGGTTTTGTTTATACATTTGGGTTTTTGAGCCATAATTGTGTTTTTACACTGCTTTTTGTGGAAGGTTTGAGCTTGTGGCTTCGTGTTTTTAATTGTAAATGATTTTTGACCCTTCCAAAAAAAAAATCCACCTCTTGTTTGTGTTGAATATGGCTGTTCTTTTGCAAATTTGAGTATCGGTTTTGATCAATACCGAAGACTTAAATAGTGCTCATAATCGAACAAAAATGAATGTGCGGCTACAATGAGGCCAAATGAAGTTGCATAGACAATATGTGAACTCTTTGCAGCTCGTTGTGACTAGCCAAGTATCGAATTGAGTCTCTTGTGATGAACATTGCACACTAGCGAAAGTGTGGAGTCTTGTTTGTCATTGGTGTCAATGCCTTGTGTGATGAGCTTACCGTGAACCATGTGTGATGACACCTAGAATTTGCCCCGTTGGTCCGGTTGACTAAGTGATGCAATTTCTTGATATGATCTTAGGCAACTTTAAAGAGTGTGAAACAATTTGACATTATACCTCTTTTGTGGCCTACCTTGTGAGTGTGTGAACACATTTTGAGCACCCTTTGAGCCTTAACCCTTTCTTGGAAGAAACTTGATGAAAACATAACCTTTCTTGATCCAATACCAATAATCCTCATGATTTGTGGTTTGTTTGAATAGCCAACTTAGGCAAAAAGCCTAAGTTGGGGGTGTGGTGAAAAGAGAAGGTAAATCAAGGAGTGCAAGAAAGTCCCCTTTTACCCATGTTTTGAGAAAAATGGAACCCCTCCATACAAAAAAGAAAGAGAAGAAAAGAATGGAAAAGAAAAAGAAAGAAAAAGTTGCGGAATAAAGTTGTGAAAATGTAAAAAGAAATGGGGTTTCCAACAATCCATGGAAATTGAATAATGGGATGACTGTTGACACCCAATTTTGACCCTCCCCTATAATAATTAATTTTCGAGTTTCTTAAATCCAAATGATTTGAAATAATTGACTCTCTAAAATTCAAAATACTTTTCAAATTATTTTAAGTAGTTTTGCCACTTTTTATAATTTTTAAATAATATATATGTCTTATATAATTTTGTATATAATTAGTATAGTTTATGAATATTCGAAAACCGCCTCAAAAGATTTCGTTAAATATTTGGTTAATTAGTGTAGGTATCTAATAGTTTATATTTTAACTTATTTAGTTTATAATTAAGTTAATTATTCTTATTTCGTTAACATTGAGAAACTCATTAATTAAAATATATTAATTTGTCTTATTTAAAATTTAGCCAAATTAGCCAATTACAATATAATTTGGCTGAATTAGTATTCCACTTATCTATATAAAAAGACCAAGTTGGGCCATACAATTCCCAAATTCCAGCAGCCCAATGCCAATCATCCGAAATTCCCAGCCCATTCTCTCATTCCCTTTTGTTTTTATCCAAGTTTCAGCCGACCCATCCATTCCACTACAATCAGCAGACCCGGCCCAATCCATTCTTTCAATACAATACCAAACGACCCAACAGTATGCAAGACCCATCGACCCCATTTGTGTCTTCTTCCTCGCGGGAACGCAGAACCCAGTCCAGAAAATGCCAGCGAACCAAATTGACCCAACCAGAATCGTGAGCCCATTAATTCGAACTCGCTCAACCTAGCGAGCTCATCAATCGCGTGTGGTTGTGTCATTACGGTGTCCAGCTCCAGCTCACAAACGACGCGAACAACGGCTCTAACGACATCAACTTTTCGTCAAAATACACGGAAAGCAGTAGCGGCGTGAGCGAGCCAGTCCCAGTACACTGCCTCTTATTATCTTCTTCCTCACGTCCTTTTCAATTTGTACAATCGCAGCAGCAGAGAAGCAGGCACGCATTTTCTCCTCTTTTCTCTTCCGAAATGGGTTGATATCCTCAGAAAAGGGTGTCTCTCCTTAATGGTGAAAGGAGTTTTGAAGTTTGAATTTGGGTGAGCCTCATTCCTACCCGAATTTCATACATTTTCCCCCCATTCCAAACCCTAGTTTTCTTCTATATATTCCCCCTTATTCATTGTAGAGAGTTGTAGATTTTTGGTTGGATTTTTGAACGAAAATACAGAGAATAGATAAGCAAGAAGTAGCTTGAATACATTCAAAATACACTCCGAAAATAGAGAAGTTAACCTGTTTAGGATCCTTGTCTCATTTTCTTTTCGGTATCACCCATTGCTCTCTCGCAAGTTTCCTTTGAACTCGAGGTAGCTGCCCGGATTCTGCCCAAGCTTCTTATTCGCTGTTCGTGTTCGAGATTGTGTAGTGGTGAGGTCACCCCTTCTCATTTTCGTCTCAGTCGATGCCCTTAAGAAGGTAACACTTCTTCCTTTTCAGCATTTTCCTCGCCTCTGCTTTCATCTCGGTGTGATATTTTTCGATGTTGGAAAAGCTTTGTTATATGGCTATTTGTTATTAGTTATCACCGGTTTGTTAAATGCTTCAATGCGATATATATGTTCCTATGTGATTCCATTATGTGGTCGGGTCGAAGTTTTATAGATTTGCATCTTGTATCAGTATTCCTCTGTTAATCTTGGTTTGTCCTCATAGGTTATGAATCTGTAGTAGTTGAGAAATGTTTGTAATTTTAAGCTTCTGAAACGACTTTCTATTCCTTTGATCTCGTCCTTACTGTCCAATCCCCTAGCTTCCTATTTTATAAATGACTTGCGTGAAATTTTGATGTTGTGATGTACTAATTTGCCTATGTTAATACTATTTTCCAGGTTTTAAAGCAACCCTTTTCCCTCCGTATGATTTAAAAAATAGCATTATCTTGGGTGTGGCATGCATTTGGCATAGTTTGTCATTGTGTTAAATAATATTGCTCAAACAGTGACCTTTCGAGTGAATATCTTGTTTATTTGTGCCTGTTTGAGCTTCTATTTGACGTGCTTGATTCAATAATTGAATAATGATGTTATCATGTTTGGTTATTCGGATATAGAAATATTATCTCCCTATTCTTAAAACAATTTTGGGTCTGAGTAGTCCTGATCGATTACTTGCCCGAAAACATCCTTCTTTGGTATATATTCATGTTAAATATGTCTATTCATGGGTTTAATAGTAAAAAAATTCCCTTAGTTGCTCCCTGCTCAACTGACTATAAACAAATGTGTGTATTGGAAAGGGTTGAATTATTTCTCTCGAATCTATTTCTATTTATTCTTTTGTTATTATTTTTATTTTTATTTTTGTTGTTCATATGCCTATGTTTCCAAATACTATATTGATTTTGTCGGTTTCCAATGATCAATGTATTCTTTTAGTTACTTCTTCAAAGCTTTTAATGCTCAACATTACTCTGCATGAAATACTTTAATAGGATTATGTGTCTTAAATCAGATTAGTTTTGTCATCAATTTGGATAATATTTTAACTCCTTATTTCTCCTTTGTTTGCATTTGAAATCCGCTCGAGTTCGCTACGAACTCCTATCTTCTTTCTTGCATTTCGAGAGAGCCAAAAAGGCTCAAAGTCCCTTTTCGAGTCAGTCAGCCATTAAAATTGATGAACATGTCCCAAAGTTGAAAGAATATGCGGTAGATCAGAAAATTGGAAAGATTGGGCCAAAGGCCCACTCTTAATTTTGGGGGTTGTATTTTGTTACTTTTGGGCCTAAGCCCACTTTTGCTATTATCTTGTTAGAATTTAGGATAGGTGGGAAAATTGGGCCTAAGGCTCAAAGAACAATATTTTCATTATGTTAGACTAAGACAGGTGCAGGTGATTTGAATGGACCTTCGGCCCAAAATGAGATTAGGCCCAAGTACTGGCCTAGGCGAACAGTAAACCAGACTTGGGCCCAAGTTTCCCTCTTTAATTTATCATTTTATATTTGTTTACCTGTCATTACTTGTTAATCTTAAGGTTATTATGATTTAATTTCCCCGACGGACAGCTATTCTGAACCAATCTTCTAAAAAATCAACTAATTAAGAACTCATTTCCTTTTACCTTTAAACATAATTTTTCAAAGTATTTAACTGATATAGTATCTTAATATTTCCCCCTTTTTCCCTTAAAATAGTCCTAACTCTAAAATTGCTCAATTCAAGTTAAGTCAAATAAATTTAGCCAAATAGTTAATTGTCGAATAACCACATATTAGCAGGCATTTCGGGTGCTTTCAAATCCTTCCCAAAATGCTATTAAGAATCTCGAACCCTTTTATTATTTTCATTAGATTCCTGTTTTAATCTTTTGGAAAAAATAGTTTTCTTAATTTTACTTTAAAATTAAGTGGCGACTCTTAAAACCAGTCTAATTATATTTTTAAAATAAAACAATGACTTGTGAGAACGAATGAAAAATGATGAAGAAAGGAAATGAAGTGTTGTTCACACTACATCTCATGAGGACTATAGCCATTGAGCCAAAATGATCACACCTTTGCACTCAGCCCCGTTACAAGCCTTGAAAATACTTTTTTAATTTTGAGTGAGCTTAAACAAGTGTTGGTTGGAAAATAGGGGCAAACCTATTGTGTGTGAATATGGAATCATTCTTTGTGTGAGGGCATTTGAATACCTTTGTTGAGCTTGAGCTTGCATTTGAAGCAAGTATTGTGGGCTTGAGATTCTTTGATATTGGTGAGTCACAACTTGACTCTTTAAGTGTACAATTGATCTTTGCATGAGTAAGTTCAGTCTTTTTGTGTGCATTCATGATTAAATCTTGTGTAGCACTGTTTGAGACATCCTTTTTGAACTTCTGAACTTGAGTTTTATTTGAGGACAAGCAAAAGTTTAAGTTGGAGGTGTTGATGAGTCCACGATTTGCACTCATTTAGGGATTTATTTGAATAGATTTAGTGTCCTCAAATGCATATTTTGTACCAATAACTGATGTAAATCCTTCAATTTCAGGTATTTGGATTGAGGAACAAAACATGGACACTATTGAGCAAAAAGGAACAAGGCAGCTGAAAGAAAGAAGAAAAGAAGGCCTGAGGATCGCCTAACCCATTGGGCGAGTCACCGAACGGCCTTGGCCTAGCCTAATGTTCCAGTGTAGCAAGCCAGAAGGAGAAAATCAATTCGGCGATAGAAAGGAGCAGTCGGTGAGTCGCCGAACAGTTCCGCGATGCAGTGCCATATCCCCCAAAGTTACAGAACTTGAAGATGCTGAAGGCCAAAGAAAAAAGGCGATGGAATTGACCAAAGGGTGTATCGCCGAGTGGATCATCGATCCCGACTTACTGCACCAACTGGACCTTCGCAACACACTTTTTGATAACTGTAAATACTTGTTTAAATTTTTTAGCTTAGTATCTGATCTTGTATTGAAACATATTATTTTTCAGTTTATAAAGTTGAGAACTTAGAACTGAATAGCGAGACAATATTTATTTAGCTTTGAAGATTTGAAGATTTTCATTTCTAAGAAATTCAAAGTTGGTGTTGAAGATTCTTCATCTTAGACCTTTGTAAAGACAATATCAATCATACCCAGTTGATAGAAACACAACTTGGAAATGATTTTTACCTTTTTACTATGTCTAGCTAAAACTCCAATTCTTGGGGTGTGATTATGGGTTGATTTAACTGCTGGATATTATTAATTGATAGTTTATTTGTTGTTTAAAAGTGATTTCTTTCAGTAATCGTTGTTGAATTTAATGGGTTGTAGTTGCAAATTCAATCTTAACTTCGTGTTTTTGGCTTGCTCGAGAGAGAGGTTTTAAAACCAAAATTACTGAATCGATGGTCTGTGGGTATTGGGTTATCATGGATTCAGCTCGAGAGAGTGAATCATAAACCCTTTTCCACACATTCAGCTCAAGAGAGTGAATGGACTAAAGTGATGGTTGTGCTTCATTGATGCTTATTGGTGTTCGAGAGAAATCAATTTGATTCGGGGTAAATTGTTCGAGAGAAAGTTTACCTCCTCTAAAGTCTAGCTTATTCACCGATTTACAGCTGTTTACTATTAATTACAATTACTCGGTTGTTTACCTTAGCCCATAATCCTATCACATCCCAAGAATCCTGTCTCTATATTCGTATTTTCGTGTTATTTACTGTTTTAGTTGATAGTACAAACAAATCCCCTTCATACTTGACACTTGTGTCACCCCAAACTTGAATTATATTTTTCTTCGTAAATGTTTTTAGCTATAATTGACTTGAGCATATTTATGCTTTTCTATTGATTCTTGAGTACGAACCACTCCCTTGGGACTCGACCCTAACTCACTAGTTGGGTTATATTACTATTGAACGATCGATGATGCTTAGTATTGGATGAAGTATCTTTGATAGCGATTTTAATCATGGATCCACAAGATAAAGACCTATGAAGGAACATAATTTATGGTATAAGGGAATTGCTACTAGAAAACCCATCCTGTACTAACGTGAGGGCTTCCATCCCAAGAAATTTTTCCTAGAAACTCGACCTATATTATCGTGAGGGCTTCCATCTCATATCACTATACACTCGGTGCTAATCATCATTCCCATTGAGTTCATATTAAGTCTTGAATTAAATTGATAATTATGGAAGAGTGTCTTGACACTCTACCAAACAAACTCATGCTAAAGCTCCTAGATTCAATATGTGAGTCTAGTCTTCCAACCTTAGAATCACTAGATGTGACAAACCTTTCACATTGTAAGATATTCATACCTAAGTGTGTACATGAGGATAAGCATCCAATCAACACAACAATTAGATCATAGTATATTCACTTTACTCTCAAAGTGCTCTAAATGCATATACCCAAGTCTCATACACATAGCTGATTCTTATGCTTTGCCCTTGAAGGACTGTAGATCACATTCATCCAACATATCTAGAATTACTACATTAGACATGCATGGCAACATGATTTAAATAACTAAACTACTACAAATACAATTTCATAGTATTCACGTTAGTACAGTTCACCCACACCACAAAGCCATAAATTAGGGTTATGGGGGTTTCATGGATTCATGGTAGATTTTGTCATAAAAAACATAATAATCAACAATTTAATCATAATATGTGATAAGTAAATCATTAAAAACATTTTTAGAAAGAATCCATGACTTGGAGTGAAAACCCTAGCTTTTAGGAAATTTCCTACTTTGAAATTGAGAGTTTGAGACTCCATGGAAGAAAGCTATACATGAATAAAATACTACCATACCTTATTGAAGATTCACCATGAATTTGGGGAGAAAATCTTGATTCTTAAACCCTAGATTCACCTTTCTTCTTCTTCTTCCTTGGAATTCTAGAGAAAAGATTTTGGGGGAAAGTTGGTTATGAACTTGGGGTCTTGGCATTTATGAGGTGTATGAAGTGGTTAATGACTTAAAAAGTTTTATATAGGTCTAATAAAACAATATAAAACGACCCCACATCAAAATAACTAAAAGAGAAATTACCTAAAAACCCCTAGCTTTGGCCGAGACTTGGAAAGAATTGCAGGCCCCATCCACGCCCATGACTCACGGACCATGAGTGGGTCTACTAGGTGTCCTGCAGGTCCTTAGGTTGTGGTCTGCAACCTTTCACTTGGGGTGTTGACCCACGAGGCGTGGATGGACCTAAGCCCCGTAGCTCACTTGATTTAGGCAGTTTTGGGGTTAGGCTTTAGGGTCCTCCTCAAGGAACCTTGGTTGGTCCTTAGGGAGTCGTACCTTGACGTTTAACCCCTAAACACTTCATTCTAAGTACCAGAACCCATTTTATGATTCTAACCCGCACATCAACCGCTAAAACTCTCATGTAAGGCTCTATTTTCACCTACTAGTTTTATGAGTGTTACATTATCTCCCCCTTGGGAACATTCGTCCTCGGATGACGATCTAGACACCTTACAAAATTAAATACTCAAGACTAGCAGCCCATCATGAATGAAACATCAAAGTAATGCACAATTCAAAGGAGGATACATCAACTCCATCTCAATGCAACACAAGAAAGTAGGAACTACATCTAACAACCCATTAATCCTGAAAACTTCAAAATTTTGCAATTTCATTGGAGGAACTACCTTTTTCAACTCAAAGCATGCTCAACACAATATCATGAAACCAATTATGCAATTACTCTCAAAAGAATACTAAAACATGTTTGACAATTCATTTCATGAAGCATATATGCAACTCATACTAAATGCACAACAACATGAGGAACACATAAATCATGAAAACTCATTTTTCTTACTAAACATGAATATCATCAAGGACATGCATAACATAAGGAGATCATGGAGACACATAAATCACACATGACTCCAAATCATGAAACAAGTCACAAGGAGCTCTTTGTCTCTAGATAGAATAGGAATAGAACAAAGAGATGAATATATCAGGACTTTTCATTGGCCCTTGTCCTCCCAAGTAGCACCGTCAACTAAAACCTTTACTAAAAGACCAATCCTCAACATTTTCATGGAAGCAACTTCCTTACTCTTCTATTTCTTAACTTGCCGGTCTAATATCCCAACCGGTACTTCTAAATTAGAGAGGTTCTCATTAAGCACTTCTAGCTCACAAGAAACTTTACCAACACCACTCAAGGTCTCATATAAGCCTAAAAAATCGAGACTAAACTTCCCAAAACTTACTAGACCTCTCAAGGTGAGAATTTCAAGCCAACCTAAATCATAAACATCAAGAACACTCAACGACCTTGCTATCTAAGCACATTATCTCCCCCTGGAAGTAAGCCTATAGGGACTTTTCTAAGCCTCATTTCTTTCAATTCTAAGGCCGTAGCAAGTCAGCACTCAACTTTCACACCCATCACACAAGATGATTATAAACCAAGGTGAATTACTCTTCTACTCTTCTTAGAGGAGTCTACTCACTTCACACATCTAGGCATTTCTAAAACACCCTATTCATCAAATCTTTCAACATACTTCAAAACTCATCATGACTTTATACCAATAAACACACATAACCATAATGAAAACCATTTATACTAAATGATATCATCTAAATCTATCATATCAAGTCCTATCTAGTCACATAGCCATAATTGGCATCACTACCAACCTTTTCTCCCTTGTTCCTTGTAGCATGAGCCTTTCGAGTAGTCACATCTTCAAGACCATCGGATAACGAGAAAGACCTTATAGAGTTAAAATCTATGGCTCGACTTAGAGTAATGAAATAAATGTAGTTTTCTAAACATCTTGTTGCCTCTCATTCATAAATGTGGCACGCTTCACACTATGAACAAGACTCTACTAGACGTGGCTTATGAGACATCATCCTAGAATTATTCTAAACCTTGTGCTTTGATTACCAAGTTTGTCACGACCCAGGGGTACACCCTAGATGTAACACGACGTACTTGACCCTGAAGGGGACTCATACAAGCCCTTAGCACTCATAACATAAGAAAAAAGAAATGATGTGGAATTTAAAAATTGTTATCCATACAATCGAAGTCTTTTCTAAAATCAAGCGAAAATCTAAATTGTCTCAAATAGCCATCTAATACAATCTTTGAATCAACAATAGGGTCACAACCCTTTCAACATAATCCAAAACATAAAATGACTAGAAAGAAACTACTAATGACTCATACGTCCTCAAATCTTGATGACTCACCACAGGCTAGGAGAATAGTCAATCCAAGCTTGAAACAATAGAAGATCACCTTAAGAACCGAAACCTACACTTTGTGAAAAATGTAGAAAATATGGGTTAGTACAAAAATTTCACTAAGTATGATAGGACATTTTAGTTGAAAAACATGCATTTACCTGGTTTCAGAGTCATCATGCACTTTAATATAAAAATCATAAGTCACAAGCATGTTTATTATATAAATCATTATATCATGATAATGTCACATAGGTAACCCTAAGTTATACTTGTGCAATGTATAGATAAAGACCCCATAATTCCATCTATACTAAGTACCACTTTTAGACCACCATAATCCTATTTACCACTCTTTAATATCATCCTTAGTTCACACTTATAAACAAGGAACATCCACATTTAACAAGTCATACCAAGGAAAGAATCATATAACAACAATCCAAGTTGAGCATTCACTATTACATTTAGCCTTCATGTCAATATTCTCAATAGTATCATTATAAGCACATTCATTTCATAAGACATTATAACATTTGAGGAACACATCATTACCATTCTCAAAGCCTACTTGTGCAATGCATGGATGAAGTCCCATACCTCCACCCACACTTCATAGAACTTCTTTAGTAACCATAGTACATAACTCACATTTTGTTCATAAAGGGAATAAGCCCTAACTGACATAGACCATGTGAGCAAAGAATGGAATCTGGTGTCATGTCCCACACCGAAAAAAGTTGGTCTACTTGCCTAAGGTAGAATCGGTAATATTTTATCTTAGGTGGATCCACTAGCTAAAGACATATTAGGTCACATAGTTTATGGGATAAGGGAATTTCTACTAGAAAACCCGGCCTCTACTAATGCGAGGGCTTCCATCCCAACAGATTGTTCCTAGAAACTCAACCTCTACTATTGTGAGGGCCTCCATCTCATATCACTATCCACACGGTGCTAAGCATCATTCCCATTGTGTTCATATTAACTCTTGACTAAAATTGATAATTATGGAAGAGTGTTTTGACACTCTACCCAACAAACTCATGTTAAAGCTCCTAGATTCAATAAGTGAGACTAGTCTACCAACCTTAGAATCAATACATATGACAAACCTTTCACATTGTATGATATTCATACCTAAGGGTGTACATGAGGATAAGCATCCAATCAACACAATAATTAGATCATAGTATATTCACTTTACTCTCAAGGTGCTCTAAATGCATATACACAAGTTTCATACACATAACTAATTCTCATGCTTTGCCCTTGAAGGACTATAGATCACATTCAACCAAAATATCTAGAATTAATACAATAGACATGGATGGTAACATGATTCAAATAACTAAACAACTACAAATACAATTTCATAGTATTCACCTTACTATAATTCACCCATATCACAAAGTCATAAATTAGAGTTATGGGGGTTTCATGGATTCATGGGAGATTTTATCCTAAAAACCATAATAATCAACAATTTAATCATAATATATGATAATTAAATCATTAAAAACGTTTTTACAAAGAATCCATGACTTGGGGTGAAAACCCTAGCTTTTAGGAAATTTCCTACTTTTAAATTGAAAGTTTGAGGACTCCATGGAAGAAGGTTATCCATGAATCAAAGACTACCATACCTTATTAAAGATTCACCACGAATTTGGGGAGAAAATCTTGATTCTTGAACCCTAGGTTCACCTTTCTTCTTCTTCTTACTTGGAATTCTAGAGAGAAGATTTTGGGGGAAAGTTGGTTATGAACTTGGGGTCTTGGGATTTATGAGGTGGTTAATGACTTAAAATGTCTTATATAGGTCTAATAAAACAATATAAAATGACCCCACATCAAAATAACTAAAAGAGAAATTACTTATAAACCCCAAGCTTTGGCCGAGACTTGGACAGAATTGCAGGGCCCATCCACACCAATGACTCACGAACCGTGAGTGGTCTACTGGGCGTCCTGCAGGTCCGTAGGTGGTGGTCTACATCCCCTCACTTAGGGTGTTTACCCACGAGGAATGGATGGACCTACGCCCCATAGGTCTCATCTGTAGCTCACTTGATTTGGGTAGTTTTGGGGTTAGGATTTTGGGTCCTCCTCAAGGACCCTTGGTTGGTCCTTGGAGAGTCGTACCTTGACGTTTAACCCCTAAACACTTCATTCTAAGTACGGGAAGTCATTTTATGATTCTAACCCACACATCAACCTCTAAAACACTCACTTAAGGCTCTAGTTTCACCTACTAGTTTTTTGGGTGTTACAACACTCAATCTAGGAAATCGCAATAGAGATCTAACCTCTATTGTCGCAACATAATTTCATCATTTTCTAAGCAACCCATACATGATATGACAACAATACTAAATGTATTTTCCAATTAATGGTGTTCATTATCCAGTCGTCCCTTACAAAACTTATTGAATGTTGTCACTTTTAATCTTGATTCTGTAAATTTGGCCTTAATCACTTCACACAGCAAAGTGGAGTACATATTTGGATAAAACGCAAACTTTTGACTTAGAGGCTGCAACAATTACATTATGTTTCTCTATACGCAGGAACTTATCTCTCCTCATATCCCACAAAGTTCAGGGTATATACTTCTCCATACAGAAAGCTATAAAATATTTCCAAAGTCACGAGTAGTGCATTTACTAGCCGGCACTCAACATGAGACCACCACCACAATTTGGTGTCTCCCTTGAATTGGTATGTCACAAACTCAACCCCCAATCACTCTACCTTATCCATCTTATGAAGCAACTCATGACAGTCAACAAGGAAATTCTAAGAATCTTCAGATTCGGTACCCATGAAGAATGAAGGTTTCAACCTTAAGAACCAAATAAAACCCTCATGTTTGTCTCTAGTCATTACATACCCACAGTGAGTCAAAGAAATATACCTATTTAAAAGGATGTATCCTCTCTTGCTAGTGTTGGTGTTACCACTTCTGCGAACCGAAGAGTGAAGGAGATTAGATACAAATTTGGATCACCTAATACCAATTGGAACCAAGTTATAGCACAAAAGGAAAGAAAAGAGAACAGAGAGATTTCCTAAAGCCCTATAGCCTCTCGAAGAAAAGTACAAATGTCTCCATACCGTTCCACAAGACTCTACTAGACTCATTTTTGTACATCAAGATCAACGAACCTAGGGCTCTGATATCAACTTTGTCATGACCCAGACTGTCGTGATTGACAGCCACACTAACCCTCCGGTGGAGAACCGTCACTACAACCCAACTAACCAAATTAACAAAAACTAAAGCATTTAAAGATACGGAAGCAGGTTTAAATGTCTAAAAGAAAATTAAGGTGTTCCCATAAACTCCAAATTCAAACAAAACTAAGCAACTAATGCGGAAGAACAACCCCTAGAACTTGAAAGTCAATGTACCAACCAAAACTCTGACAAAGATCATAAGTCTAAGGAAATGGGTACAACCCAATTAAACACAAGAAAATCTAAAGTACTAGTCTAAGTCCAAAAATGTGGACATAAACAAAAAGAGAACTCATGGCAGCCCGGAAGAACTGGCTCACCCTTGAATTCAAGTCGATCATTGGTCTTCTAAATGAGGTCTATCAGTAACCTCCTGAACATGCCATGTATTCAACAAAGAAAGATCAAATGCAGTATCAGTACACAACCACAATGTACTGGTAGTGGATCACGCGACTATCCCAATAGGTAAAACACATATAAATCATTACAACAATAATAAACATGCATACACCAAACATATACAATATCAATTATCACTTACGAACAACATACAATTTCACAATCTCAAAATATACAATTATGCCAAGTAATTGGTGCTATCACGGAACCCATACCTAAACTGTTAATGTACCAGTACTTGGTACCCGATCCAAGTTAGTGTGTCGGACGTTACACCCAATTCATTCAACAAGCCACAATCACAATCACAATGTACATTCTCATAATCATACAATCAAGTCATGATTCATGGCATACAATTATTCAATTATCCTCATTTATGATTAGTGTGATCAATAATGCAACATTTGTATACATACATGCATTATAATGAAGTAATTACAAATATATATCACACAAACATGAAATCACAATAATCACCTACCTCGAACAAAACTTGAATCCCCTAAGAAACTTGATTCTTCCCTTTTCGGAATCTTTTCGCTTGTTCTTGGTCTACAAACAATCAATATAACATGAGGATAAAAAAACAAGACCTAATTACCCAAACTATAATCAATAATATCCACCCTTTGTCGAACCCTTGATCGCCTACCCAAATTAGGGCTTTTTCCACCATAAATCCCAGATCAAAACCCTTTCCCATTGATAATTACCCAAGAAACTAAGTTCTACGGATCAAAAAAATAGATTTAGGGAGTAAAAACCTTACTTTTAGCCTCAAGAATGGGGAAAAGCTGTCAAGAAAACACATGGGGTCTTTCCTTAGTTCTCAAGGTAAAAAAGTGCAGAATAAAACACTTTTGGAGTTTATTTCTAACTTAAGTCATGTCTGTCCCGCCACAGCGGTGCACACCACGCTACAGCGGCCCCGCCCTTGCAGGAAAATCCCGCCTTAGCGGCTTGCACGGAAATAGTGAGCAAATTTAAGAGTTTTAAACTCCCATTTCACAACACACCTTCATCCCATGACACTCAAAAATTACATGTTCATGCTAAGATCAGTTTCAGGAGTTCTACTCACCCGAATTCAATTCCGTAAAGTCGTACGGGTTCATTAACGTCTTAGCTATCTACTCATGTGATCAAAATTATAATTTGATCTCCCGTTTGTTACCATATTTCCCAAGACCTCACTGACTCTGATTTTGTCCAAATCTGGACTTGGTTGGGAAATTCAAAGTTACTACGAAAAAGTTTTCCGGACCAAATTTTTTTCCTGTTGGCTTTTCTATAATGACGGGAACAGGTCGTTACAAATAATTCAATGGACTACGTTGATACCTATTGTTTTATAAAAATTAGGAAGAAATTCCTTCGTTTGGTGGAAAAGAATAAAAAAAAACAAAGAAGAAATATCTTACCCAAATCATATGCCTTTTTTCAAATCTGTTTAATATTATTGTCTCTCCCACAACTTTTTGGCACTGTTAACTCATGAAAATGGTAAGAAAAAATAGGAGTGTGAATTGATGAATGATTTGCTACAATTTTTTCACCAACTTTTTCTTATGAGGTACCTTAAATTTCGTTGAATTTTGAACTTCATCAATTTTTTAAATAACACTTGAGATTTTTTAAGAAGAAGAAAAGTAGAGAAATTAAAGAAATTATAGTTTAAAAGTGTGAGGAACCCCCTCTTTTTATAGCTACCAAAATAGTACTATGAATAGGTGTTAATTGTACCATATCCAAAAGTCACAACCTTTCGAAAAGTCACTGCTTATCGGAAAAGTCACAACCCTTTGAAAAAGGCACAACCCTTTAGAAAAGTCACAACCCTTCGAAAAAAATTACAACCCTTCAGAAAAGTCACAACTCATTGAAAAAGTCACAACCCACAAAAAAAAGTCACAACTCATTGAAAAAGTCACAATCCTTTAATTTGAAAAGGCATCTACTTTCAATATAATGAAATTAATTAAACTAATAAAAAAAATTGAGTATTTTTAATTGGGAGTATTATAGTAATTCAACATTTAAGTTTGGGAGTTTCATGCTTTTACGATAGTATATATATATATATATATATATATATACTACATTTACCACACATACTTTGCACATGTATAACTATTATTTTGATTCATATAACCGTGAAATAATGTCCATGTCATTTACAAAATTTCTTATTAGTCCCATCAAGAACTTGACATCAATACCATACCAAGTCAATATATTCTCAATAATAAAGCCACACATGCTCAATTGGGTGTTGATATGACCTCGACTAATATACAAAACCATATCTTATTTTGTGTATGATAACCTTATAATTTGTACTTCAAATCTTGTCACGCCTCCTACAGAATTGCAAGGTCTCTCAAGAGTAACTCATAAATTAACATGACATCCACAATTAAACTGGCACGAAGTATGTGGTTTTTTTTGTAGTGGATAGTTATCTGGTATTGGTCATATTATCCTTTCTTCACCTAAACATTTGAATAAACCCAATGAAATTTTAATTAGCTTCATGTAATGTATATATATTTACCAATTCGATTACTTTCAAACAAAATTATTAATCATATCCCACCTAATTCTTGTTTGTTTTGTCATTGAAATAATCAAAAATTTGTGTCAGTAGTTATCGAATATAGCATCATTTAACAATTTTTTTGGTATGTTCAAATGATACAAAGCCAACAAAGAATCTGTGGAGTGAAATGACGCGGTCAATTTCCTTTATGTTCGGTGATGTCTGTTAGGGAAGTTTTACTTCTTTATTCACTGAAGAGGAATTGGGGTTGGTCCGATCTAACGATCATTAGTTATGTAGTAACTCTTATTTGGCTTCAGGATTTCCTTCCATATTTTGATATGCTTACTAAATAGTGTTTCTTGAATATTTGTTCCTTAGTATTGAGCAATGGGTGATGGCATAAGTATACTAAACATGAATGATAATATTTATATTGTATGTAAAAGTGTCAATGTTATTACATCTAGTCACCCAATCAATGGAGTGTTTTGGTATCTCGTTATGATATAGTCTGTTTTGCTAGTTACATTTCAACCGTCATAAGGTTTATTATGGAAGATTAGAGGTAATTAAGAGGGAGAAGAGATTAACAACTTAATCATAGGCATTAATGCGTAATAGTAAATGTCATAGGAATCAGAAAGTAGATTATCTTTTTTCTACAAGCAAGAGGACCTTGTGATGGTAGTCTTTTTTAAATGGTTCAATACGAAATAGAGTAAAGTAGAAAGTGGTCGTGTGTTACCAATTGTGAGAGAGGTTTTTGGTACTAACCTGCTAAAAATGGTAAAAGTTAGAAATCATGCAAATATTAGGTTAACAGTGAGATATAATTTGTTGTAAACATAGAGGTTTAAGTAAGATTTATAGGGTAAGCATAATATTAAATATGACAGGGCACTTTTCGTAATACGTTGCAAAAATAATAGTTTGTATATTTCTTGCTCAAGGGGAAGAACTTATGTCAATGAGTAGCCTGCACATGCTAATGCACATGAAAAACTTAAATTGAAGATTGATCCATATTTTTAGTTTATTTTATAGTGTTAAATTTTAAAGAATAGTGTGATACTAATGTCACGACCCAAAATCACAAGCCGTGATGGCACCTATATTCCCAACCGATAGGTAAGCCAATCCAACCCTTTTACCAATCTGATTTAATATAAAAAATGGGTAAAATTAGCGACAAGTAGAATATCCCAACAACTATGTTTTTCATAAGTATTAAATGTGGAAAACTAAACTACAATCCAAGATTTAGTGTCATAAGTACAAGAGCTTTAGAAGTCAATACTAGTCTCTAACTATTTAACAAGTCTATACATAAGAAATATCCTATCAAAATACCAACACAACCTAAAGAAATAGCGATAGATGAAGGTATGAGCCGCAAAATATCCAAGCAGCTCACCACAACTCCAAGATAATCCAAACTCAGACTCAAGCTAAAAGAAATCACTCAAATTTGAAATACAATATTTACCACAAAAGAGTGCAACAAGTGTAGTATGAGTATGAAACCACGTGTACCCAGTATATCTCTTAAACCAACAACGAAGAAGTAGTGACATGAGTATATAAGAAAATAATCCTTTAATTTTTACAAGTCCACCTTATACTTATCAACCAAGTTTTCATCAATATAGATAATCAAATGTCACGAAATGTCCAACTACCAAAAACACTGTCACGACCCAGACCGTCATGATTGGCACCCACACAAACCCTCCGGAGGGAGAACCATTACTACAACCCTAACAAACAAATTAACCAAAAACTATGCATTTAAAGATACGGAAGCAGGTTTAAATGACCAAAAGAAATACGGAGTTCCCATAAACTCCAAAGGTTTAAACAAACTAGCCAAACTAATGCGGAAGAACAACCCCTAGAACCTGAAAGTTAATGTACCAAAACATCTGACAACGACAAGTCTAAGAACAAGGTGTACAACCCCAAAATAAAACAAACACCTTAAACAAATAGTCTGTGTCCGAAAAGAGTGGACTTAAACATGAAAGATCCATGGCAGCCTTAAAGAACTGGCTTACCCTTGAATTCGATCACGCTCAATAGTCACCTAGCTGAGGTCCATCTATAGTCGCCTGAAGATGCCATGTACTCAACAAAGAACAAGCAAGTGCAGTATCAGTACACAACCACAGTGTACTGGTAGGATCACGCGGCTATCCCAATACATGCAACATACATAAGTCATTACAACAATATCGATATCATTTACAAACAATGAACAATTTCACATTTATCAAGATATACAGTTATGTTAAATCAATGGTCCTCTCATGGAACTCACATCCAAACTGTTAGCAAACCGGAACGTGGTACCCGATCCCATGTTTATGTCGGAATGTGGCAATCAATCCAATGTTTATGTTGGAACGTGGCAATCGATCCAAGTTAGTATGTAGGAATGCAACACCCGATCCATTCAACAAGCCACAATCATAATCACAAGTATATAATCAAAATCATAATTAAAACACCTAGTTGTTATCAGATTTCCCTAGACCAATACCAACAAGGAGACGGAAAAAGTCATCGAATGGCCAAATTTGGCCAAACCGGGAGAAGTCTGAGTATCCCGGGGGTATGGGTGTAATGGGTATAAGTCTAATTGAATGAGTGCATGTTTTGATTTTGTTTTCAGGGGTTGTGGGGTTGAATTTGGAAGTCGGGGTAGAAAGTAGGCACGTTTGGGCAGTTTGTCAAGCTGGGTCGAGCTCGATGAACCACTTAGCGGTTCGCCAAATCCCCCTAGATCGCCTTTAATTTCATGCTATAATTGAGTTTGGGTTCTGTAACTTTCAGCGAGAAACCTGAGTTCGCCCAGTGCACTCGGTGACTCGCCGAAAGTCCTTCTTGATCGCCCTTTCAGCACCCTTAACCCCTAAAATGTACTGTAACTTTCGGTGCACTAGTCCTTGCTCGCCAAATGCTGTCGGTGATTTGCCGAAACGCCCTTCCCATCGCCGACATGCCAATTTTCTGGAAATATTTTGAGCCAATTCTTTCGGCGTGCCCGATCTGACTTGCCAAAGAGATTCGGTGACTCGCCGATCGGTTCGACAAATCTGTCTGCAACTATTTTTCTGCAAATTTTCTTGATCTGTTCTTGACTTTCTATAATGTGTTTGCAGATATGGCTAGACCTAAAGTGGATGGTAGAGACATGCCACCCCGCAAGAGGGCTAAGGGAATTAAAATCAACGAGGATGCAACTGCATCCAAGGCTAAGGCTACCAAACTTCCCACCACACGTGGAAAGGGAAAAGAAAAAGGAAAAGCACATACTCTTGCATCACCGGAGGCCAGCTCTGATAGTGATGGCATCTATGCCACTCACCTCACCACTTATGAGAGTGAGGGTGAGAACCAGGAGCATCAGGCTATAATTTATGAGCCTGAAGATGAGCTACTAGCAGCCCATAAAGCGGAGTTGTGTTCCAAGAGGCTGAATGATCCGTCTAGGATCAGGACCTTCCAGAACACTACTCCTCCTCATGCTCGCGCACAGGCTGTGGTCCTAGCACCACCAGTATAGGGTCCTCCTCTTTGGTCTATGAACAGACTAAAGACTGAGGGGTTGAGGACCATCATAGAGGAAAAGAGGCTGTCCACTGATGGAGTCATTGACAGATATCTGGAGATCATGAGTTGCTTAAGGTCGCACAAGTTCCAGTTGTTCACTAAACCTTGTGGTCCTTATGTTCCAAATTGGGTCCGAGAGTTCTACACTGCTTATGGAGCTCTAGTGCCACAAGGGAAGAAGTCGTCCGCCAAATTCAAGTCGGTAGACTATGTGGTTGTTAGGGGCAGAAAAGTGAAGTGTGATAGTGATGCTATGAATGCAGTCCTGGAGTGCTCAAATGATATTGATGATGACTGTCAACACATGATCAGGACTAAAACGCTGGAGAACGTGAAGAAATGGTTGGCCCCTCTGATATTAGACGGTACTCCCAAGTGGCTAGAGGTTGGGGCAGCCATTGAAAAGAAGGACCTCAATGTAGCAGCGAGGTATTGGTTTGGCTTCATCAGCATTACCATTATGCAATCCCAGAATGAGTCGATTCTCCACCACGCCAAAGCAGTATGTCTTGGTTGCATCATTGATGAGACGAGGTTGAACCTGGGGATGATTATTGCATAGGAGATACTTATGAGGGCCAAGCAGCGCCATACTTCCCTCCCCTTTCCGGTGTTGATCACCGAGTTGTGCAGACGGGCTCGGATGCCTAGAGATGAGAAGAAGTATGTAGAAGTGATTCCCACATCTTCAACTAACATCCGGAGGATTGAGGCGGAGTACTTGAAGGATGAGGCAGAGAAGAAGAAGGCAGCACCGGTGGACTCTTCCCAGGTTGTGGATACATATGCATTACCTAGAGAGGCACTTTTTCCTACTCCGGCCCATGGGCCTTTAGGTATACCTAGCACTGCCCCTTTCTATGTTGCCTAGTACCTCTACTGCTCCCTTGCCTCCCAGATCTAGTATTGTTGTTGTTGCTACCTCCCGGCCTCCACTCACCCAAGTTGCACTACTACGAATGGGGCAACTAGCCCATTTTGCTGATAAACGTGCCTCCATACTTGAGGCCTCTATTCCTAGTATGATTGAGAGGGCCTTTGCTGATGATGTGACACACTTGAGTGCGGATATTAATGCCCTTGCGGCAAAAATAACGGTGTGCGAGTGTGGCCAAGGGGCTACTGAGGTGGTGACAACTCTAAATGTCGCTATTGCTGCGCTGAGGAGAGATGTGGACCAACTGAAGTCCACCATCATGTCGATGATTTTCGAAATGGTGGAGATCCCGGATATGCCAGTTGATCCAGATATACCTTCGGCTACCACCAGAGATGAGGTTTGAGCTGGGGAGGTAGCTGCTACCGAGTTTGAGGATGAGACCGATAAGGAGTTGGTTGTTGCTGATGAGGAGGCGTCTTATAAGGGTCTCACGGAGACTGAGGAGGCCATGGTAGATGCAACTGTGCATACATCTTTGGCAGACACACATTTGGCTGACCCTAGTGGAGCTTGTACTATTGATGTGACTCTGGGCACTGATGCCTAAGATCAGAGTGTGACACCGGGCACTGATGCCCCAACAGATGGAGAGATTGTGTAGACAGGACTTTTCTTTACCTCCTTCTCTGTCATTTTTATTGATTTTGGGATGTTTCTATTGCATTTGAGGATAAATTGCTTTTTATTTATGGTGGGGTGAGGTATTTCCATACCTACTTCTTGTGTTGATGACATTTTCTGTATATATTGGGTTTTGTGCTATATATTAATTTTTGACACTATTTTTGTGGATGTTTGAGGTTGTGGTTTCTTATTTTGTTTGACCCTTTCGGAAAAATTTACCACCTCTTGTGTATTTAATTTTGGTTGTTCTTGTGATAATTTGAGTGTTAGTTGTGATCAATACCGATGACTTGAATAGTGCTCTCAATCGAACAAACATGAATGTGCGGCTACGATGAGGCCAAATAAAGTTGCATAGGCAATATGTGAACTCTTTGCATCTCGTTATGACTAGCCGATTATCAAATTGAGTCTCTTATAATGAACGTTGCACCATAGCGAAAGTGTGGAGTCTTGTTTGACATTGGTGTCAATGCCCTGTGTGATGAGCTTACCGTGAACCTTGTGTGATGACACCTAGAATTTGCCCAGTTGGTCCGACTGACTAAGTGATGCAAGCTCTTGAAATGATCTTAGGCAACAATTTTAAATAGTGAAACAATTTGACATTATACCTCTTTTGTGGCCTACCTTGTGAGTGTGTGAATTTTGCTTGAACACATTTTGAGCCTTAGCCTTTCCTTGGAAGAAACTTGATGAAATTGTGACCTTTCTTTATCCCTTCACCCATAATCCTCATGAAATGTGGTTTATTTGAATAGACAACTTAGGCCAAAAGTCTAAGTTCGGGGTGTGGTGAAAAGGGAAGGTAAATCAAGAAGTGTAAAGAAGTCCCCTTTGACCCATGGTTTTGAGAAAGATGGAACCCCTCCATACAAAGAAAAGAAGAGAAAAACAAAAGAGGAATGAAAAATAAAAAGAATGAAAAAGTTTGAAATAAAGTTGTGAAAGTGCAAAAGAATTGGGGTTCGGTATTCCCTGGAAAGTGAATAATGGGGTGACTTTTGAGCATGAATGAAAATGTTGAAAAAAGGGAAGAAAATGTTGTTCATACCACATTTCATGAGGATAGCAGCCACTTAGCCTAAATGACCATATCTTTTACACTCAGCCCTGTTACAAGCCTTGAAAAGACCTTTCTAATCTTGAGTGAACTAAAACAAGTGTTGATTGGAAAATAAGGGCAAGCCTATGGATGAAGTCACATGCATATGTTCATCTTTGTGAGTGTGAGAGTTGCATGTGATTCCAGAACTATAAAGTGTTGAACCATTATGTGTGAATATGGAATCATTCTTTGTGTGAGGGCATTTGAGTACCTTTGTTGAGAATGAACTTTCATTTGAAGCAAGTATTGTGAGCTTGAGATTCTTTGATAATGGTGAGTCACAACTTGAATCTTTGAGTGCAAAATAGATCCTTGCATGAGTAAGTTGAGTTTTGTTGTGTGCATTCATGATTGAGTCTTGTGTAGCACTGTTTGAGACATCCTTTTTTAACTGCTGGACTTGAGTTTTACTTGAGGACAAGCAAAAGTTTAAGTTGGGGGTGTTGATAAATCCAAGATTTGGACTCATTTAGGGCTTTATTTGGATAGATTTAGTGTCCTCAAATGCTTATTTTGTGCCAATAACTGATGAAAAACCGAATTTTTAAATATCGAGTTTCGTAAAGTTATTTGCTAAGGACTGTACAACCATAGCCAAGGGGCGCTCTCCCACATATAACAAAAGTAGACTATACATACTCACATTCTTTCAACTCAAGGCATCTACTATCACATTCATCTTTCCAAAAAGATAAACAATAGTCATTCCATAAACCTTGAGAAACTCTATCTTTTGTCTCAAATTTAAATTCCTCTTATTGAATATATACTGAAACACCTCATAATGCACAACATAAAGATAATGTCTCCAAAACTTTAATGCAACACCACGACTGCCAACTCCAAGCTATAAGGAGGATACTTCTTCTCGTGAAGTTTCAATTGCCTCGAAGCATAAGCTATCACTTCCCTTTCTACATCAATATCCAATCAATATCAATCCAAGAAATATCACAATATATGGTGAAATTCTCTCCCTACATAGGTAAATTCAAAATCAAAGTAGTTGTCAATAAAATTTTGAGCTTTTGAAAACTCACCTTACATTCATCAGACCACTGAGAAACCACATTCTTTTGGATCAACCTAGTCAATACAGATGCAATAGATGAGTACCTCTCCACAATTATCAGTAATTATGAGAAATTTAAAAAAGCAAATTTATGTGTGTTTCCCGAGTGGATATTCTGCCTTTTTTTTAATGATCAGCAGAGAACAATAATAAAGTAAAGAAATAAATTTTACAGAGCAAGAAAGTTGATTTGCTTATTGCAGATGTTGGTTATTTGATACGAAAAGACATCTATACAGTTGCAAATTGTCTATAAACAGAGATAAAACATAATTATGAGGAAAATTACACTCCGTTAATGACAACGAGGAATTCCACAAAACCCTATTCCACTCTTTACTGAACGTGAAAAAGATGCACATAGAGAAACAAATAACACATTGTAGAAGATGGTTAGATGTACTAAGGCAGTAACATGTGTATCTATTCGTTTTGTGCACATAGGTTCGTTGTTTGCAGAAGTCAGTGTGCTGTATTTGATGATACAATTCGATTATTTTAAAGAGAGAAAAGTGTTGCATCTAGTGAAATTAAATGGACTTACGCCTGTTCAAAATATTTGTTGGTAGTGATGACTATTCGCGTAGGACTTTGTAGCATTGTGTTTAGTTAGGTTTAGGCATCATTTGTTTGCACTTAGTGGAGGTATGAATTTTAATGGTTCAGACATTGGGCCATTAAGTGCATTTTTTTAAAAAGAAAAGTCACTTAATGGGTCTGAAAACATCTTATTCGCTCAAATCTATGAGGGATTCTTATTTCTATTCAGATTCTTTTTAACTCTAATTTATTTCCCCGTAAAGCTCAAACATCATTATTTTTTCTATATATATAGGTTGCCTCTGTCTCTCCCACTCTCTTCACTATAAGCATAAATTGTTATTTTTTTTCTCTTTTATGCATTTCTCTCCCCCGTCTCTCCATGGTGTTGAATTTTTTCCTCTTGAACATGTATGTTTTCAAAAAACTTTTAACAAATACTTTATTTATTAATTTTTATCTTAAAAATATTATTGGTATTTGTCACGACCCAAGCCTAGGGCCTAGACGTGACCGGCGAATGGGGAACCCAAAGGGGCCCCAAGCAAGCCTCATAGCGTATCATTACACGTCCTTGGTCGCGGAAGCACTTAAAATGACCATAAGCAATAAGTATAATCAAAGGGGGA